>JAQZBX010015371.1:0-13860 GCA_029593785.1 Cabassous unicinctus
ACTCTAAAATCTGGTGCTGCAGTGCTTCTATTAGGCATATAGTATGATATGTATACTTATGGAGACATCAAGAAAGAAGAATGTGAATATTCTCGCTGTCCTGATTTTGTGATAATCAGGGTAAGCTAAACATTTGCTATATTAGAAACCATGCATGTGTCCCCAGACCTAGTTTTTCTCCCTAGGACTGGTTTTTAGAATGCTGGTGATAAACTAAGCCTGATTTACTATATGACCATCCTGTATGGGAAAAGACTGTAAATTTGGGTATCTTTGGTCAACCTTAAGAGATAGAGCAGGGGGACGAATGTGGTTTGGGTGGTTGAGCGTCCATCTCCCTTATGGAGGGAACTGGGTTCGATCCACGGGACCTCCCGGTAAAATTAAAAAAAGAACAATATAGAATGTGCGTGGACCACCAGGCCCTGTGTGTGGGTGCGCTGTCAGGCCCTGTGAGCGGGTAAGCAGCCAGGCCCCGGATGAGCTGCCAGGCCCGGCACGCAGGTGAGCCGCCAGTCCCCGAGAGCCACGCAGCAAGATGATGACGTAACAGGAGAGTGACACAAGGGACAGCCAAGATGAGATGCACCCAAAAACCAGGAACTAAGGTGGCACAGGCAGTAGGACGCCTGTCTCCCACATTGGATGTTCTGAGGATCGAATCCCAGTGAAGACAGGAGAAGGATGAGAAGAGAGGGCAGGAAACGGACACAGAGTTGCCCAGCAAATGGACACAGAAACAGCAAAAATGGGGGCGGGGGGAGTAAAAATGGATAAAAGTAAATAAATAAATAAATAAATCCTCAAAAAATGTATAGGGAAGGAAGATACGGACTATGGTTAGTAATACTTTGCGATGCTCTTTCATGATTTGTTAACAGATGTTTCACAACAATGAGGGGTATTTGGCGGGGGCGGGTGGGGGGTGATGTGTGGGAGCCCTGTGTCATGTTATGCATGTTTGTTTTGTAAGTTCACGATGTTTACTGAACACTTATAGTTTATGTATGTTCATGCATGAATGATATATGTCAATATATTGTTTTAAAAAACAAAAAAAAGAAAGAAGATTAACAGTCAATCTATGAGGCCTCTAGAGGCCTAAGACAATTTATTTGTTCAGAAAACCTCTTAAAATGGTTTTTGGTTTCCTCGCTGCTTCCTACATAAAAAGAGATTTCAGACTAGTAAAGAAGAGGTAAATCAGTTAGTTAAAAATAAATAAAATTAAGTGCTAAGTTCTTACTGTTTAAAGGAAATTTTTAAAAAATCATTTTCCTTTAAAATAAACAAAGGTAATTTTTTTTTTTCCAAGCCGACTTATTGCTAATACCTGCATCACACCCAATGTGACCCTGGCAGATGTTTGAGAATAAATCTTCCTTGAAATTCATCCAGGAAACCAAAGTCTGCAGAGGGAATGCCTGACCCTAGCTTGAAGGGAATGAAGGAGATAACTTCAGATCATTCTGAAGCCCAATAGCATAATTACACCTGAACCAAGGTTTCCATGGGCTGGTTACTAAATTTCAGTGCAACAGAAATCCAGAAACTTCTCTGGTGCTGGCTTCTCCTTAGTCTGTCCATAAGGAGTAGTATAAATTAAGGCCTTTGCTGAGGGCTTGATGTGGATAAAAATGGTATTAAAATTTGGAAGCCATTGTCTAAGTAACTTTCTCTTCATAATTATGTTTACAAATCTTTAATATTATGCTAAATTTAATATAAATTAATGACAATTGTTTAAATATAATAAGAAAGCGTAGGGAAGACAGGGAAACAGATAGAAGACTGGTTGTAGATGTCACATATAAAAGAATAACACAATTTAAGACCAGCATTTCTGTAGACCTTTGAAATTTCAAGGAAATTTTACATATTATTTTCAAATTCAGATTTGGTAACTTCATTTTATAGAAGGCAGTTATTGTTTCTCCAATTTCCAGATGAAAAAGATGAGATCCAAGAGTGTTACTTTATTTTCCTAAGGTCGTATATCTACTGTAGAGATGATTTTCTCGCGTTCTCTTTCCACGAAACACCCTTTTGTATCAAAGTCCAAAAATAAACAAATGGCAAACACATTTGATTGCCTTTGGATGAGAGGAAAGGCTGAGTCCATCCTGAACGAGCAGGAATCCCTCCCATAAAGCCCGGTAAGGCTCCCATGGTTCAGGTCAGTGGCAGAGCCCCACATGGGTAGCTGGGCAGTGAAGAACGAGAGCTCCAGAGTCAGACAAGCTGGGCTTTACCCCTAGCTTAATCACTGCGATCGATAGTAAATGGCTTCTCCAAGTCTCAAGTTCCGTTTGTAAAATGGGAAAATAATCTCCTTTCCCTCCAAAGCTTTTTGTAAAGATTTGCTAATTGTGGAAAGGGAAGTATTTGGCACAGAGCCTGCATACTGCAAGCTCTCTACAGGTGTTAGTGGGTGCTATCATAGATACATATATTGCATACTTGTAAATAAAATAAATCTTTCCACATCCACACATTCTCTCAAGGATTTGCTCATTTGGGAAGGATGCCTTCTTAGAAACATGAACCAAATGTGACTTATAAACAAACAAACTGAGGGTATTTGAAAGCTAGGCTTTCTGCTTTGCAAAGTAATTTCTCAATGTTTTTAATACCCACATGTAGTTGTGGAACATGGAGAGGAGGTCAGCTAAAATGCATTTCATAATAAAGTAATGAGGATTTTAATTCTTCCACAGAAATGAAGTTGGAGACAGGGGTGGGGTGGGAAGGGAAATTAGAGAAGATGGAAGGGTGGAGAAGGAACCAGTCAGACAATAAGACTGAATCCCCAGTAACTTTTTGGCAGGCAGGAGGCTAAATGGAACAAAAAAATCAGGAAAAGTTTTACTCTGTTAGAAAAGATTGAAACATTTTAAGGCAGGGACTTTTGAACTGTTATCCTTTCTGTGCCATTTACAAGTCTCTTGACGCACAAGAGTGTGTTTCATGAAACACCCTGCATTAGTGATGCATTGAGCAAAACAGGGAGGAAAGATGGCAGGTGATGTGAGCCGAGGCTGGACACTGAGAACAAAGCTCAATGGGGCCAGCAGGCCCATCCATGAAAGCGCACCTGGGGGAAACTGAATTTTTTCGGAGTGCACAGAATGCAGAATCTGACCCCTTTTAATTGGAAATTAAAACAAAGAATAACTCTTGAAGGCCAGAGGAGGTAGAGAAAGCCAAATTACATGCATACACATTTACACATTCATATAAACAACAACTACACTATGTGTCTATAGATATTCTAATAGAAATTCATGTTATATGTGTATTGTTTTGAATTTAGTTTGCTCAATTCACGAATCCTTCACTAAGCAGTTTAAGGAAGCAGAAACATTAGGGAACGGGAGGCATCTGATTCCCAGCATGGTTTGTTGCTTTTGAATTCAACCAAACATAATGGCTAGAGTTTCGAATTGCTTTCTAGACTTTATATCATTCTCCCTTTCTACCATATAAATTCTTACCTCAAAGCTGTGTGTTGTGACATTTAAAGAAAAAGTGTCTCTACAAATGGCACAATCCAGGTAAGAAAGAATCAGCCTTATCATCTCCCTTGCTATCTTCTTCCTAGGATGCTGATTAAGTAAATGATCTTTTTTCCCTAACTGCAACCAGATCCACAGCTCGATCTCTAACTTGGTTTCTATTGCAGTCACCAATGTTCTTGGTTTCCAGAGATTTCTGATTCTTTGTGGGTTAATATATAAAGACTGGACAAAGATTACTGCAAAATGTTGACTGCAGTATTTAAATAAAGCATGACAAACTGATGGCTTTTTAGAGGTCAGAATTACCATTTTTCATTAAGCTGACTCACTCCACAGACTTGTGTGAGCCAAATGCCTAAGTTGTCTTAAACCAGAAACCATGGAATAATAATAATAATGACACTAATATTATTAATATTATTATTAAAGTACAAGATATATTGCTAATTGTTGACAATGGTTAATTCCATAGTCTGTGCCATGTACTTTGCTAAGTACCTAGTAGGGGTTAATTCTCATTAATGCGAGGTCTGAGCTATTCCCTTCATTTTATGGATGAGTAAACTGAGGCTTGCAGATGTGAAATAACTTGCTTAAGATTGCACACTTGGAAGTGGCAGAATCTACCTCAGAACCTCTGCTCTATACTACTACGCTGGACTGCAGAGAGAAGCTGAACAGTAATGTCACCTGCCAATTCAATTCCATATGCTGCTTGCAGAATGTGCCTCCGGAGAGAAAAGTGTCACCTCCATTCCTGGGACCCAGATGTAGTGCCTTGTACTACTGTTCTTGCCAAAGATCAGAAGAAAGGGAGGAGGTGGGTGCTGTAAAGCCTGCATACAATTTCATTAATTCAATATGCCAGTCCAGCCCCTATTGCGTGTCACTACACATCAGGTAGAAAACGAGGCTGAATTGAATCTGGCTGTCAAGACACCCAGATTTGCAGCAAGTAGAGATGCTCTTTGCTCTTTATGTAAGAGCTCTGATTGAAAAGACAAAAAGAATATCATCAGTCACTCTGCACTACTGCACTGGCAACTGCAAGTTTTTTTACTTGCTTTCCCTCCTGTTCACAACCTTCGTTTCGGATGCCAGTATGCATTGCTTGCTTTGGGATAAACCCTCCCAGCTAAGATTCAATAATTGGATTACTCGCACACTGTGTGAGTAGCTCTTATAAGTCAGCAGTTTATGGAGCAGAGCAAACATGCAGGTGCTGGACCAGAAAGGGCACACTTCCCCAGATTGGCTTGGGTCTTCACAATACTTTAAAGTTTGATGATCTGGAGCAGAAACGCCAGTGCAAGCTGCAGGTGATAAAGAAGGACAGTTCAGCACCGCCAGTCACTCAGGCGAAGGAATGCAAAACTGGAGGGCAAACATGCATTTGGAAGATTCCTGGAATTTTCTCTCTGATTAAGATTAAGGTCAGGAGATTATGGAACTATCTTATCAGAGGCAAGGTAGGTCTCCCTTAGCAAGACTGACTTAAAAGTAACTGCCCTTTTTTTTCAGTGACTTGGGTAAAATCTGAAGATGTAAATAACTATTTGCTAAAAGTCATTAAGCAACAATGTTGCTGAACTAAAAGAAGTAGAAGTAGAGGCCTTTCTTCCATAACCGACACTTCCCTTACAAAGACAAAGGGAAAACGTTCGAAAATGGTCGACCTTTTCTAACAAAAAAGAGAGATGAGTCATTCCATTATCTCTTCATGGAAACTCATAAAATCCCTAAAGTATGTCCCTGCTCTCCGTGTTTAGATGTGATGTCACTGCAGCTACCCAAAGAGAAGCTAAGAACAGGTAAATTTAGGCATCTCAGCAAGATTCAAGACAGTTCTTAAAGAAGTTTGCACATTTTATAGCAATTATATGTTGCTGTTGTTGTTTTTTCCAATGAGACTATTAGCCCTCTTACACATGGCAGTGCCTTATTCATCTTATTTCCCGGGATCCTGGTAGTGTCTCACAGAGTAGGTACTCAATAAATGTTGTTTATTAAATGACAGATGATAATAATCATTATTGGGCATCTGTTACAAGGGAGTTTACACCATATCTCCAATCCTTATGGCCTTAAAAATAGGAGTTGTTTACTGCATTTAAAAGAAATGTGGAACCAGAAGCTAACAAGATCAGCAGACTGCTGCGAGTTATACAGCTAGTAAGAGGCAGATCAAAGATTAAGGTACGAGTTGGTTTGAGGCCATAACCCTGGTTTTTCCACACTAAGAAAGTTAAAATCATGAAGAAAAATAAAGTTAGAAAAACTTCAATCACTGGAGGACCATGTGTGGCCTTCAGCAAATCATTAATCTCTACTGCCTCAGTTACCAATTTTGTAAAATGAAATAACCACTTTTTGCCTAAAGCCAAGAGTTAAATTAAAGGCCACTTCAGCTGTAAAACAAACAAACAAAAAATCTTTAACCATTATTATTCTTAGATTAACATGAGGTCATTATTTAAGACATTGAAACGTCTTTGTTTACTAAGAGAATGATATTGTGATGCAAACATGCTTAAAAATTGCTCAGATTGTTCTCTTTCCTAATATTTTATATACAATTGACTCAAACATGGAATTCTTTAAGAAAGAACTAAATGGCCCAAATAGATTGACAAAAGCTGCTGGGAAGCCTGCTTTCCTTAATAAACTCATATTGGTAGTTAAATATCAGTGCATATGGAGTATTGAGAATAAGTAAATTGAAATTATGCACACATTTTCATGATTGTACAAAATCATGGATTTACGAATAAGGACAAATTATAAAGGGAAAATGTCTACAGAAAAGAGCTTGTTTTTCCTTCTTTTTATGAGCATGAAAGGAAATGGAGACAGACAGCACTTACTAGGCTAGAGTGTTCTGATCACTAAACAGAAAGATTAAGGTGAAGTGAAAGGAACTGAGGCACATAGGTCAGTATAAATAGCCCTCAGACCAAGTTCTAGTCATTGGAAAGAAGGGATGAGAATTATATAGCTCAAAATTCATTACAACACTTAGGTATGGCCTTTGGATAACTCATTGAATGACTGCCATCTCCCTAAAGATTGCTCATTCACTCCTTTCAAATACTTGTGACCTGTTTTCCACCCCAAACCTTCTAATGAGGGTCCGTTCTTCAAGATCATTCTAATAATTGTAGCTGACAACTGAAAAATATCTTATGTGGCAAAGCATTTCAACATGTACATGTTCCCTAGTGGGCATAAATATTAGATGAATGAATAAAGAATAAATATATGGGGACAAGCAGAAATGTAAAGATGTTACGAATTCCAAAACTCTTCAGGGAGGGTTTAATTTTTAAGACATATAATTTTGAAACAAAAGTCACGTGGAAGATTCTGGGGCTACAACAAACTAAATGATATGTAGTCAATGCCTGAGGAGCTTAAAGTCGAGTAATATTCACAAAGTCATGGACTCACATTCACTTCTTTCATTTCTTATCCTGAATCAGGCAAAGGTATGGCTTTTGTGCACATATTTACCAGTGCAGGATAGAAAGTAATGGGAGAAAAACTGTATCAGGTTCTGTCTGGGGAGGAGGCATGAGTTCACATGTTTTGCATAGTGCCAGAAGATAGACATATCAGTTGAGAAGTGCTTTACTACCCAGTTGTCTTATTATAATGTTTTTTATTAGAGAAGTTGTAGGTTTACAGAAAATCACATAAAATACAGAGTTCCCAACCCCAACACACATACACAAACACACACACAGTTTTCCCTCTTAACATTTTGCATTAATGTGGTAACTTTGTTATAATTGATGAAACAATATTGTTATAATTATACTCTTATCTGTACTCCACAGTTTATATTAGGGTTTGCTGTTTGTGTTGAACACGCCTACATTTTCATTTTTAAAATTTTTACTCTAGCAATACATATACAATGTAAAATCTCCCCTTTTAATCACATTTAAATATATTCATGGATGTTTATAGTCACAACATTGTTCTACCATTACCACCATACATTAACAAAACTTTCCACCACCCCAGAGAGAAACTCTGTACCAAATTAAGCATTAACTTCCCATTCCCTACCCCTGCCACGGCCCCTGGAAACCTGTGTTCTGCTTTCTGACACTATGAATTTGCTCATTCAAGTGATCTTATATTGGTGAGATCATACAATATGCATCCTTTTGTATATATATGGGTTATTTCATTCAAGATGATGTTCTCAGTGTTCATCTATGTTGCCACATATATCAGAAATTCATCCATTTTTTTATGGTTGAATAATATGCTATGGTGTGTATATACTACATTTTACTTATGCATTCATCTGTTGATGGACACTTGGGTTGCTTCTATCGTTTAGCAATAGTGAAAATGTCACTCTGAATATCAGTATGCGAATTTGTTTGACACCCTGCTTTCAATTATTTTGGATAAACACCTAATACTGGGATTGACAGATATAACGGTAATTATGTACTTAATTTCCTGAGGGACCAATAAACTGTTTTCCACAGTGGCTGCACCACTTTACATTGCCACTATGAATGAATGTTCCTGTTTCTCCACATCTACTCCAACATAAGTTATTTTCCAGTTTTCTTAATAGTAGCCTGTCTATTGCATGTGAAATGGAATCTCAATTTGGTTTTAATTAGCATTATTTTGCTGGATGATGCTATTAAGTATATCTATGTGCTTTATGACCATTGGTATATCTTCTGTGGAGAAATTTTTATTCAAGTCTTTCGCCTATTTTTGAAATTGGGTTATATGTCTTTTTGTTGTTGAGTTGTAGGATTTCATTATGTATTCTGTATTTTAAACTTGTATTAGATATGTGGTATCCAAATATTTTCTCCCATTCTATACATTTTCTTTCTACTTTCTTGATGAAGTCCTTTGAAGTGAAAAGTTTTTATTTTGATGAAGTTAATTTATCTAATTTTTCTTTTGTTTATTGTACTTTTCATATAAAATCTAAGAAAACCATTGCATAACAAAAGTTCCTGATTGTGCTTCTCTGTTTTCTTTTAGGAATTTTATAGTTTATGTTGTTAAATTTAAATCTTTGATCCATTTTGAGTTAACTTTTGTATGTGGTATGATGTAAGGACCCACCTTCATTCTTTTGCATTTGAATATCCAGTTTCAATAGTTGAAGAGACTATTCTTTCCCAATTGAGTGGGCTTGGAACCCTTATCAAAAATCAATTGGCCAGGAAGCGGATGTGGCTCAAGTGGTTGGGCTCCTGTCTACCATATGGGAGACCCTATAGTTGGTTCCTGGGGCCTTGTGGTGAGGGCAAACTGGCCTGTACCCACGGACAGCTGATGTCCCCAGCCCATGGAGAGCTGACAGCTGGCACTTGTGGAGAGCTGGCGCAGCAAGGTGATGCAGCAAAGGGAGACAAGCAGACACAGAGGAAACATGCAGCGAATGGGCACAGAAAGCAGACAGTGAGCACAAGTGGCAAACGGGGGTGGAGGGATGGGGATAAATAAATAAATGTTTAAAAAAAAATCAATTGGCCAGAGATATGTGGATGTATTTCTGAACTTTCAATTGGATTCCATTGGTCTATATGGATCTTCTTGTGCCAGCACCATGCTCTTTTGATTATTATAGCTTTGTAATAAGTATCAATATTGGATAGTGTGAGTCCTCTTAATTTTGTTATTCTTTTGCAATATGGTTTTGGCTATTTAGGGTCCCTTACCTTTCCATTTATTTAGGTCTTACACGATTTATTTTAGGAATATTTTGTAGTTTCCATGAAAGTCCTTTAAATCCTTGATTAAATGTGTCCCTATGTATTTGATTCTTTCAGTTGTTATTGTAAACAGATTTTTTTTCTTTGTTTTTTATTTTTTTTTGTTATTAGAGAAGTTGTGGGTTTATAGAACAATCATGCATATAATACAGGATTCCCATATAGCACCACACTACAAACACCTTGCATTTGTGTGGAATATTTTTTGCAGTTCATGACAACATGTTTTTATATTTGCATTATTAATTAAAGTCCATGGTTTAACTTCAGGTTCACTGCATATTGTAGTTCCATGGATTTTTTAAAATTTTTGTTCTGTTAACATACATAAAATCTAAATTTCCTCTTTTACTCATATTCAGATATATATTTTGATACTGTTAATTGTATTTACAATGTTGTGCTACCATAACCACCATCCATTACCAAAATATTTTCATCATTCCAAATAGGAGCACTATACATTTTAAACCTTAACTTCCCATTCCCTATCTCAACCCCATTCCCTGGTAACCTGTATTCTAGATTCTGACTCTATGAATTTGCTTATTCTAATTGTTTCAAATCAGTTAGATCATACAGTACTTGTTCTTTTCCCCCTCAAATTGTTCATTACTGGTATATGGAAACAGTGCTGACTTTTGTGTGTTGATTTTATACCCCCTCCTACACTCACACTTTATTGAATTTTTTTAAAAGCTCTAGTAGTTTTGTTGTGTATTTTTCACTGATTTTTTGTATATAAATCATGTCATCTGCAATCTTCCCTAAAAGGTTTCACTTCTTCCATTCCAATTTAGACATCTTTTGTTTCTTTTTCTTGCCTAATTGCTCTGGCTAGAACTTAAATGATGATGTTATATAAGAATGATGGCAGTGGGCATCATTGCATTCCAGAACTTAAAGGGAAATTTTTAAATCTTTCAGCAATAACTGTGCTGTTAGCTGTGGTTATTTCATATATGACCTTCATCATATTGAAGAAGATTCCTTCTAGTCATAGTTTGCTAAGTGCTTTTATTACAAGTGAGTAGTAGATTTTGTCAAAGGCCTTTACTGCCTCAATTGACATGATCATGCAGTTATGGCCCTCTGTTCTATTAATGTAGTATGTTACATTAATTGATTTTCTTATGATGAACCACCTTGCATGTCTGGGATAAATCTCACTTGATCATTGTGCATAATTCTCTTAATGTGCTGTTGTATTTGGTTTGGTAGTATACTTTGAGGATTTTTGCATCTATATTCATAAAGGAAATTGGTCTGTAATTTGAACATGATTTGTGCTCATTTTTCTTAGAATGTGTGGTAAAGTTCACCAGTGAAGCCCTCTGTTCTTTGATTCTTCCTTGTTGGGAGGTTCATGATTACTGATTCAATCTTTCTACTTGTTATTAGTCTTTTGAGATATTCTATTTCCTCTACAGTTAGTGTAGGCTGTTTGTGTGTTTCTAGGAATTTGCCCATTACATTTATGTTATCTAATTTGGTGCATATAGTTGTGCATAGAATCTTCTTACAAACTTTAAAAAAAAATCTCTATGGTATTGGAAGGAATTTTCCCCTTTTCATTCTGATTTAAGTTATTTGTGTCCCGTCTCTTCTTTTTTCTTTGTATGTAGCTACAGTTTTGTCAATTTTATTCATCTTTTCAAAGGACAAGCTTTTGGTTTTATTGATTTTTGTTTGTTTTTAATTCTCTATTTCTTTTCTCTCCTCTCTACTTTTTTTTTCATTTCCTCCCTTCTGCTCAGTTTGAGTTTAGATTGTTCTTTTTCTATGATATCTAGTTGTGATGTTAGGTCTTCGATTTGAGATCTTTCTTCATTTTTAATGGAAGCATTTAGAACTATGGATTTATCTCTCAGAACTGCCTTTGCTGCATCCATTAAATTTTGGAATGTTTTGTTTTCATTCACCTCAAGGTAAGTCCTAAGTTCCCTTGTGATTTCTACTTTGACTTTTTGGTTATTTAAGACAGTATTGTTTAATTTCCACATATTTGTGAATATTCCAATTTTTCCTCTGTTATTTATTTCTAGCTTCATTCTATTGTTATTGGAGATGATACCTTGGGTGATTTCAAGAGCTTTAAATTTATTGAGACATTTTGTGCCATAACATATGGTCTATCCTGGAGAATGATCCACGTTTACTAAGGACTATTATGTAGTCTGCTGCTATTGCATCAAGTGTTCGACAGAGAGATAGATAGATAGATAGATAGATAGATAGATAGAGATAGAGATATATCTGTTTTATAGTATTGTTCAAGTCTTCTATTTACTTATTTACCTTTTGTCTGGATGTCTTATCCATTATTGAAAGTCGTATGTGATATATCCTATTATTAATTTATAGCTGTCTATTTCTCCTTTCAAAACTATCAATATTTGCTTCATATATTTGCGGGCTCTGCCATGAGGTGCATTTATATTTATAATTGTTAAATCTAATCGACCCCTTTATAGTACAAAGTAACAATCTTTGTCCCTTATAAAATTTTTTTACTTCAAGTCTATTTTGTCTTTATTAGTATATCTACTTCATCTGTCTTCTGGTTGCTCTTTCCATGGTATATTTTTATCCATCCTTTCACTTTCCATCTATTTGGGTTATTGAATTTAAGGTGAGTCTCTTATAAAAAGTACATAGTGGGTCATATACTTTTTATCCATTCTTCCAATCTCTGCCTTTTGACTGGAAATTTTAGGCCATTTACATTTAAAGTAACTACTGATAAAGTAGGATTTTCTTCTGCCATTTTGCAATTTGGTTTATGTACATCTTACACTTTTTATGTCTCTCAATTCTTTCAATAATTCTTATTTTCATATTTATTTGATTTGTTTTGAAGTGTACTCTTTTCATTTCCTTCTGTATATATTTTTCAAATATTTTCTTTATGATTACCATGGGACTTAATTTAACATTGTAAATCTATGGTAATTATGTTTGATTTGATACCAACTTAACTTCAACAGTGTACACATTACACTGTTACTCTATCCTTCCATCCTTCATCTTTTTGTTTTACTTGTTACAAATTATATCTTTGTAGATTTTATGTAAAAAAGCATAGATATATCATTACTTTCATGCATTTGTCTTTTAGATCCTTTAAGAACTAAAAAGTGAAGTTACATACCAAAAGTACTGAAATTTGTAGTTACTGATATGGCTGTTTTTATCAGAAGTCTTTATTTCTTCATGAAACAATCATCTATTTTCCTTTAATATTTCTTATAGGCAGGGCAGGTGTTGATGAATATCTGGTAATGTCTTAATCTATTCCTGTTTTTGACAGATAGTCTCACTGAATAAATAATTCTGGATAGGCGGGTTCTATTTTTTTTTTTTTTTTATCCTTCAGCACATTAAATATTTCATCCTACTGCCTTCTTGCCTCTATGGTTTCTGATGAGAAATTAGAAGTTAATAATATTTAGGTTCCCTTGTACATAAAATATCACTTTTCTTTTGCAGCTTTCATAACTCTCTCCTTGTCCTTGACATTTGACAGTTTGACTAAAATGTTTCTGGCATGGTTCTCTTCAAGTTTATACAGTTTGTGTTTCCTTGGGATACTTGAACATGCATATGCAAGTTTCCATAAATTTTGGGATATTTGCCACCATTCTTATCTTTGAATATTCCTTTTGCACCTTTCTCTTTTTCTTCTACATCTGGGACTCTCATGATGCATTTTTGGTATGCATGATGGTGTCCCATGGGTATCTTATGCTCTACTCACTTTTTAAAATTTTTCTTCTACTCCTAACCTTGAATAATTTCAATTGTCAGCTCTTTTCTGTTGTTGAAATCCTCTAGGGGATTTTTCTTTTCAATTTTTGTATTCTTGAACTCCAATATTCTGCTTAATTCCTTTTAAAATATCTTTCCTTTATTAAGATTGTCATGAGGCTCATTCATTTTTCCCCTGAAACCCTTTACTTCTTTCTCTGTGTTTTCCTTTATCTCCTTAAGATTTGAGGGTCATTTTTTAAGTCTTTGTCTGGTATGTCCAAAGTATGGTCTTTTTTATTGATGGTTCTGGATTTTTATCAGTTGGTTTGGATGGGCCCTCATTTTATGTTTCTATGTCTTTTATCTTTTATTTCACAGTGTATATTTTAATGTTTAAATTATTTACTCTGGTATTTAGCCCCTGAACTCTCTGTCTCTTAAGTTTGTACCCAGCTAGTGATATGTCAGAGATTTTCTTGAGTTTAAGAAAAAAAACAAACCAACTCATAAAACACCTTTCATAGTGTTTGTAATTTGGCTCTTCTTTTGCTGGTACTCTCCTTCACAGTTTAGCCTTCCTATCAAGAATATCAGCCTGAGATTAATGTGAAATATAGAGTCACCTCTGTATTTTCTGTGCTTGTATCCTGTCCTGGCCTGGCCTTGCCTATGGCCATAAGAAATCCCCTGGTTTACAGGAATTTGAATGCCCCTTCTTTTCTCTATGAAATAGACTCCCCTTCCCCATCTTTCGTGCTCTATTATATGACTTATAGCAGGTAATTCTTTGCCCCAGTTCACATTGACTTAACTGTTTTTCATACTACTTT
>JAQZBX010015371.1:13960-37701 GCA_029593785.1 Cabassous unicinctus
CTTTTTTTTTTTTTTTCCCTCTAGCACTTGCCCAGTTATTGTAACCCTCTACATGTTTTCCAGTGTTCTGAAGAAGATGGTTCTGCCATTTGTGCTAGTTCAAAGATTCTGTGGGGAACAACACCCTGGAGTGTCTTACACTGCCATATAGATCCTCACCATTTTCTTTCTAATCACACTGTCTGCAACACTAACCATATAAGAGGATATTCAATGAATATTTGATGATTGAATGAAAGAGTAAATGAATGACTAAAGTTGGTATTCCATTCATTCAGACATTCAAGTCATTCTAATATTAGCATAGAGTGTTAATATTTGCAGCATATGAATTTCAATAAAGATTAATCAATAAAACATAAATTTAAATTGATATGGCATATTCAGATCATGATTACACAGTCTACACTTCCAAAGAATACCTTGCTATTCATCAGGCAAACATCACCTCAAGCTTGATGATATGTCAAAGTAAGATAGAGTGTGACATACTTTTTACTGACATATTCTGCCTTTCTCCCAAAGGAGTACAATACATAGAATTATATTTGATCAGCTTTTACTTTGTAACAGACATTCACCTCTGCTCTTAGATGACTTAGGCAGAGGGACTATGCGTAGTTACTCTATCTCTATTATTTTTCTTTCTATATACTTACACTTTGAACTCTTCTAAGGAGACATTTTGGTGAAACTGTGATTGATTCTAAGTTGGCTAACATACCACCAGCAATGGGAGAACATTCAACTTGCCATATAAAGAATTGTCCCCAAGCCCTGTCATTGCTTTTCTTTCTCTTCACATACGGGAATGAATATAGAATGATTTATGCTTCTATGTCTTTGAGCTTCAAAATCAGAACTGAAGTGTGCATTCTCAATTTAGGATTTGACCAATATTACCAAAATCCACCAACTCTGACAGAATATGGCCCACAGTCATGGTTGAAGTTAATTTTTTTAAATTTATTTATTGTGTTTTTTTTTTACCAGGAGGTCCCAGGGATCAAACCTGGGTCCCTCCATATGGGAGACGGACACCCAACCATTTGAGCCACATTTGTCCCCCTGAAGTTTATTTTAATTCAAGATTATAAATAGAAAATAAACAGGAAAAGCGCCAAGACCTTTTATCTTCTTTATATTGGCAGCTTAGAGCTCTGATACCAATCAGTGTTTTTTAAACTGAGCTGGCAGTGGGAAAACAATCAAATAATGGACATAAAATCCATCATCAACACACAGCCATATTAAATTACTCACCTCATCTTCCTGTCCTAAGAGTATCCAAGTAAACTTTGGGCTTATGAGTAAGAAAGATTGTTGACAAGTAATAGGAAACCATTAAGGGAATTTGCTATTTCTCTTCCTTACCTCTTGTTAGTGAACTGGAAACACTGTCAGTTGCATAACCCATAACCATTCCTTCAGATTCCTTACTAATATAATTCTGATTTTATTTATTACAGCAATATTTCTCATCCCCAGTATCCCCTACAACTAGGCATATGATTAGTTGTTCAATAAAATGCATTTCAGCTTTCTGGGAAAACTCTTGGTTTTTAAATAAAAGGGTTCAGATATAGTTAGCACTTGCCTTCCCTCTTTTCTTTTAACACAAATGGGATGCCTAGGTTTGTGATAATGAGCCAACAAGCATGAGGGTGAAATCCAACATGGTAAAAAATAGAAGTAAAAAACTTGAGTCCCAGATGACATCATTGAATGACTCAAACCAATGCCTAAAAATGTCTACTCTCATTATTTGGGGTAGCATTGTGGGACAGCGTGTATAGGGAGAAACTGGCAAAACAAATTTAAAAAAAACCTAATTGCTTAGGCCATAGTATTTTTCTGTTACTTGCAGGCTAATATAAACCAATTGAAAATACAGTGCAATTCCTGTTGATAGTACTGGGCTTTAAATAAACAAAACTATTCCTTAAATTGGTATGTAGGTATAAATTGCAGTCTACAGGTCAGGTGTACAAGTAATATAATGATTTCTTTTTATTCCAGTAGAAAAAAGGAAAAAAAATGAACTGATCCCTTTTTAAATTTAATTTCTTCCAATTAAATTTATAACACAGTTCTGGAGTTTTATTCTGGGCCAAGGTGTAAGGGCAAAGGGAAGGGCAGAATCATCAGTCCCCGGCCATTGGTTCACTCAGGTTGCAGTGAAAACACATCCCTCAATGTGGCCCTACAAGTGCATGGGAGCTCTGTTGCTTCCTTAGCTTCACAAGGATCTGTGGATTTTTATGAGATTGCCTATGATTATATTTGCCCAGTTATATACCATAGCTATTTCTTGTAGGATCTTGATGCTTCCCTGGAGTGGCTTCTGAAAAGCAAACTGTTGGATGCTGGCTGTCCCTGTACTTGAAGTACACATAGATCTCTGCCTTTCTCACATTCTCCCTCCTTAATTCTCTCCCTCCATTCTCTTCCTTACCCCATTCACCATTTTTTTGTTCCTTGATTTCACCTGAATCTTCTCTCAGAGAAGGGGAAGTTCTTTCTAGTTGGTGAGAACCATTTTCCTTTCCTGTACCACCAAGATATTCTGTGTATGTCTAGAGATCCCTTTCTCCTTTTATTTCATCTGCAAGGCTTCTTAAGTTTTCCTAAGGATGTAAGATTAAAAACAAGCCAAAATGCTTCTATGGTATTCTAGCCTCCATTTTTGCTTCATTATCTCCTCTGAGGTGATGACGCATGGATTAACTTTGCCTGAATGAAGGGAAGAAGAGTAGGAAGATTATAGAGAGGAATTTTTTAAAAAGGATTGTTACCTTAAATATGGAGATATGTTCCTGAGGACATTTTATGAACTGGCTCAGACAAATGCTCATTAAACCCTTCCTTGGGTATCCTGGATTGTTTTATACCTAAAGTGTCCACTAGGGGCTATAGGATGGGAGCAGTTTGATATTGTTTATAAATTACAAAAATAGATATTGGATTATGTTTGTTAACCGGTCTGTACCTGGGCATGTTTAAATTATGATTAGGGTTTTGACTGGGCCATGTCAGTAGGACATTGAGTCCCTGCCACTTTGGTGGGTGGGGACTCACAGAGAAAACTTCACAGCAGAGAAGAGAGTTGGAGTTTTGATGCTGAGTTTTGAGCTGGAGACCAGGATGTGAACACACAGGAGAAGAACAGAGGAATAGAGATGTTTCCTTAGACAGGGCAGAAGCTCCAGGGAGAGCCATTGGCCTGATAGTCTACATCTGGCCTTGTGGAGAGAGCAGGGCAGCTGAGCCCAGAGAGAAATAGAGCCCCAGGAAAAGAAGAACCCAAGAAGCCTGAACTCTTGGCAGATGTCAGCAGCCATCTTGCCCCAACATGTGGCAATAGACTTTGGTGAGGGAAGTAACTTACGCTTTATGGCCTGGTAACTGTAAGCTTCTGCCCCAAATAAATACCCTTTATAAAAGCCAGCAGATTTCTGGTATTTTGCATTAGCACCCCTTCGGCTGACTAATACAGATGGGATTGAAGAGAGTGTGAAGAATAAGATAGAATCCTTACTGAAGTAAATAGGGTAAGTAGGATATGTTCTTGTAATTTGTCATCACTTTAGTCAGGTCAAAATATGCCCAGCCGTGTTCTAGTCTGTTATGGGGAGGGGAGGGTAGTAGTGGTAGGGAGATTTAAAAAAAGAATAAATGGCCCAGCCTCTGTTTTGATTTTACAACTGCCATTTAAAATAAAACAGCTTAAAAATTATATAAAACAAATTTTCACCAGGTGATGCAATTGATCAATATTTACATGTGTTCAAGTATTTAAATATATTTAAATATTTAGTAAAAGATAGAACATATTGTAAGGATCCAAACACATCCTTTTTTTTCCATCTAGAAAGTTGGCATTCGAAACCTGTCCATGATCCCTGTCTCAGCTTGCAAAGCTGTTTTGTTAAACGCCACACAATGGGTTTGGCTTTAAAAACAAACATTTATTGTCTCACAGTTTCATAGGTTAAAGTACAAAATTAAGGCTTGAACAAGGCCATGCCTTCTCCCATGAGTCTGCGGTGCTCTGGTCCTGGCCCTCTACCAGCCTTGGGGCTCCGCAGCTTGCATCTCTGCCTCCCATCACATGGTGATCTCCCTCTCCTCCTGTCTGCTTTTCCAGTTTCCACTGCCTTCGAGCTTCACACTCCTTCCTGTGGCTTTGCTGACATCTCTTTATAAGGTTCTCAGTAATATAAGCATTCCTTGGAGATATAGTGGGCTCATTTACAGACCACCACAATAAAGCGCATAATGCAATAAAGCAAGTCATGCAAATTTTTTTCTTTCCTAGCACATATAAAAGTTATGTTTCCACTCTACTGTAGTCCATTAAGTGTGCAGCAGCATTATGTCTAAAACAACAATGTACATACCATAAATAAAATATGACACAAAGTGAGCACGTGCTGTTGGAAAAATGACACCAATAGACTTGCTTGATGCAGAGCCACCACAAACCTTCAATTTGCAAGTAACACAATATCTACAAAGCATAGTAAAGCAAAGCACAATAAAACACGATATGCCTTTATAGCTTAAGACTTCCCTTTTGATTCAGTTGACCACAACTAGGCTAAAAATAACTTCATTCAAAGGTCCTATTTACAATGGATTCACATTCACAGGGCATGGATTAAAATTAAGAATATGTCTTTCCTTGGGGTATATAATTCTATCTACCACAATTCCCTCTTACATGAATTACTGCAGTAGCCTGTTTTCCTGATATGATTATTTCTAGATTTAACTTCTAAAATACTTTCTCCATATTAAAGCCAGTATTTATTGAAAACAAAATCTGGTGTCATTTGATGGTACATTTTTTAAAAAACAGTTCTCATGGTCCTTAAGATAAAGTTTAATTGTTTTCAGTAGGTGCATGATGTACTGCTCACCAGCCTCCACAGGCCATTCCATCCTTACCCTGCTGCATTTCACAGCCTTTGAACACAGCACCTCTACTCTTCCTCCTAACTGTCCTGCCTCCTCACTTGCTTTTCCCTCTGAATAGAACAAACTGTCTTGCACACTCATCTCTGCTGTTACCGTTTTAATCCCCATCTCTTCCCACTTCAGCTGGGAATTGACCTCAGCTGTAAAGCTGCACTGTTTGTTGCTTCCCCAGCATCCATCCCCCCTCCAGCCCTGACTTCTACCTGACAGAGCTGTGGCTCTTCTGTGAGCTTTGGGGATGGCCTGAGTTTAGAGAGGCTCTGCTGTCTTGCCCGTGAGTGGTTCAGCAGGCCCTGCCTAAGTCAATCATTCATAGCATTCTCCAGGCCAAATGCATTACTTTGGAGATATATGTCATTCATTTTGGCTAATGAAACGCAAGGTGAAGTTTGTCAGGTGTTTCTGGGAAACTTTTTCTTCATTCTTAAAAAATAGTCACTGAAAGAGATCACCTGTTTATTCCCTTACATGTGCTGTGCAGCTATAAATCTGCAAACTGCTACATTTAGTTATTCACCAAGGGAGGACAATGCTATCACCAAGAAGAGGGTGTAGACAGCTGAGTATGGAATGAATCTGAGCTCTACACACATTTTGCACTTCCAATTATAGGACCTAAGCTATTTCTTACATTTGTTTAAACACTTTGTGTGACAGTTTCTGTTACTTGCAGCTGAACGTATGCTTATGAATACTTCTCTCTGTACCCTGCCTTTCACATTTTGGGTGCTTTTCTTTGTATTCTCAGGCAGAATTTTCACTCACCTCATCATAGTGCTTAATTCTTTGTTCTGTGGTTGCTTTTGGATTGTTTTTTCATTAGTACTCACACATGGTTAGCTGTCTTTGCCTATTTCTTTCATAATTGCCTGCAAAACTTAGCCAGGAACCTGACATACATAGTTAGTACTCTATAAATATTTGTGGAATGAAGAAATTAAATCGAATTTGAGAACTATACACAAGTAAGAAGTTCTTTTAAATCACCCTAAATACCACTATTTAATATATTTATGTAAATCCTTCCAGCATTTCTATGCAAAGGTCTTTCATTCTACCTTAATCATAATGATTATAAAATTGTATGTCCTGACTTTTCCACTTTTTTATTTAAAAAAGCATTTTTCTATGTTACTGCATCTTCAGAAATTTTTGAATTTTTGTATAATCCTACTAAGTGATTGTACAAGAAATTAAATATTCCCCAAAGGTGAGAATTTGGTATATTTCTCTTATTTTAAAATTTTAATTATATTTATCATGTCTTATACATAAATATATTAATATATAGGAATATTTCCTTAGAACCAATTCATACCTGACTTAGTTAAAATAATTTTTAAGGATACTTAAGGTGTGCAGAAATTCAGAGAAAGGAGAGATCTATTTTATGGACTGCAAATATAAGAGAGGTCCCCATGAAGCTAGAGGAAAATAAGCCAGATTTGTGGACCAGCAGTTCAAGGACAATCCAGAAGGATTGAACCTCATGGATGGGAGTGAGGCCTTCGTCCCCACAGCTGAGTTTCTTGCTGCGGGCAGCAGAGTTTTTTTAACACAGCTGTAAATATGACTTTCAGTTTTCAAGATAATCCAGCAAGACTCAGTGGCTCCCTGGGTTTTATCTAACTCCCAAGACATAAGGAAGAACCAAACTCAAGTGTAAGAAATAAGGTCAGAATGTTCTCCAATTTTCTCTTCCTGACAACCCATCATTTAATGCATTTACAACATTTTACTTTAGGGATATATTCAGAGGTAAGCTACAAATGAATAAAAAATGTCTTTCTAACTAAGAGGACTTCAGTGAAAAGAATTCATAGACTGCCTTACATTCTTACAATGTTCTTATAGTTAAATGGATTGAACACTAAGCCACAGAGCCTGGGCCTTTTTTTATAAGAAAGAGTAGAAAACAAGAAGAAAAACCTCACTTGATAGTATTGTTTTTCTTCTAAACATTTTGTATGTTTGTATTTTAAACTAAACTTTAAGCTTTTCATTTATAAATCGGGCATGACTGGTAAGGAGTAACATAACTCAGTAGTCAGGGTTTGGCATGTGGGTTCTAACTCAGCTTTATCACTTCCTTGCTTTGTGATTGGAAACAAAACATTGTACAGTTTCATTTTATTTTTCCTGGGATTTAGCCCCTACATTCACAAATTGAGATTATGGACACAGTAAGTTTTGGATTTATTGCACCTCTTAAATTCTTTGATTCCATTTAAACAACACAAGAGATAAAGCTAGACAACTAATTTAAATTTGTTAAATATGGATTCTACCCTGGCAATATTGTAATAAAACATAGTCCCAAAGAGTTAATTTTGAAGGGTAAACTCCCAATCAATTCAGTGAAGTAGGCTGAGTTCCTGGAATCAGATGAATGGAAGTTAAAATTGTTTACAAGAAAAATCCAGTTTTCCATGGTTTGTCCTGAAGGAAAAGTTATTTCGGCAATTTATATCTTTTTCCATGATGAAAACAATTTGTACCCAACTATATATGATCACTTTGCATCTGTCAGAAGTAAAAGACTTATTTTCAAAATAAGGTTTACAATATCTTAGAAATTAAAAGTAACTGGCGCCATGGCAATGAAAGGAAAACCACTGGCATTTGGACTATTGAATACATTGTCTACCTATTTCTACATAGTCTGAGCTATTCGACTCTTCTGGATTGAGGAAATTTGACATGAAATGTTGCTCTACATTCAAAAATTTAAGAGAAAATGGATTGTAGGAATATCTCTGCATAATGAAGGGGATGCCTGGAATGGTTGCTGTATTTCCAAGAGTCATGTTATGTGGATGGCTTCTAGGTATATGTTGCCATATTTTTGAGTTCGTATTTGTTTAGGCTCTCACTCAATAGTGAAAGGATAGAGAATAAGCCTAACATATCTATGGGAGTGATGATAGTAACAATTTATGCATATTGAATTTCAAACAACAGTGCACTGAATATATCAAAAGGCATCCAATTTACAAGGAATTTTGGTAATTATTCAGGTGGCTGGTTACAATAGTTATAAGTATAATATATTTGACAAATATTAATGCTTGTTTTTATGAGTCATCAGGTAGTCCTCTAAAATTTTATTAATAGGTTAATAGTTAGTGGTAAAAAAGATAGATGTCAGCAGTTAAATGCCCTGCATCTGCTGCCATTCAGACAGGTGCCCCACTCTATTCCAAGACTAGCCCAAAGTCTCTCCCCTAGAAAAGCTTTGTCAGTGAGATGAATGATAGCAGCAAAGCTAGGCTTTGGAAGAAACAGGGAGTCCTGAGTTCTAATTTCAGCACCAGTACTCCCTAGTGATATGGTCATTAGCAAATACTTAAACATTTCTGAACATTAGTCTCCTCATAGGCAGAATAAAGATATTAACTCTCTCATATGGTTTCTATGAGGATTAAATGAAGCAATGCCCATGGAGCATCAAGCAGGGGTGTCAGAAGTACATACAGGAAGTACTATCATGTCTGGGCCCCTCCCTATCCTTCCTCCTCTCCCTTCCATTGTAATATCTTTATGTTCAACAAGCTCAGCCTTGAGCATGACTGTGTGAGAAAATATGACCTTAAACAGGATAAATTCAGTGAGAAATCTGTGAGTTCATTCATTCTATGACTTAATCTTATATATAAAATTAGGGCAGAAATGAAAAGGTCATTGGAATGGAATGAGGCAGATTTAATGACACTAGAACCTGGAAATGAATCCATACAAATATAAGTGGAGGACAGAAGCCAACCAAGAAACAGACTGTCATTGTTAGAGATAATGGGGCATTTGTTAACTATATCCCTCCAATAGTATTATGGATTCCTTTCTCATTTATTCATTTACTCAAAGTTGGCTCTTGCATCATACCAACTTGCTATAGGATAGCCCATCTTCACTTACTGGTATTCTACTATAGACATATTCTGATTCCAGCAATGGAAGAAATTACAACATTGATGTGGAGCCAGTGGCCACTGGAGGCTCTGGGGACAGGGAGATGGAAAAACAGTTGTAATATGGGGGCTTTTTCGGGACTTGGGAATCGTCTTGAGTGACATCGCAATGACAGTTATAGGCCATTTTATGTCATCACATAACATGCAGAACTGTGTGGGAGAGAGTGTAGACTTCAATGTGAACTATGGTCCATGCTTAATGATAAAGCCCCAGGATGCGTTTATCAATTGCAATGAATGTGCCACACTAATGAGGGATGTTTATGAGGGAGGGTGTGGGAGGTGTGAGGAGTGGGGCATATGGGAATCCCTATATTTTTTGTGTTATATCTATGTAATCTAAGTATATTTTAAAAAAAAGGAAAGAGCAAATTAAAAAAAAAACAAAAAACAGGTGCTTCTCAGCCTGTAACACACCCACAATCCATCTCTTGGGTTTTGTATTTATCTCATTCCTAGTTTTCTTGTTTCTTAATAAACTGTTCATCCCTTGCCTATCCTATGGTATGTCCTTAAATTCTTTTATGTGACATAGCCTGGAACCCAGAGCATTCTGCTAACATATTTAGTAAGCCAAGCAAGGAAACAAAGAGAAAGAGCCTTCTCTGTTTTCAACAATTGAGACCATGCCACCAAGACGGAGAAGAACCACCTGAATCCAGGTTCCACATCAGCAAAAACTTGGCCTCAAGCTGCCTCACCACCTGTATCATAAGGGCTTTGCCCCAGGAGAGGATGGAAGGGGTCTGAAGCAACGCATGAACAATCAACCAAGAGGAGCCTCAGGTGACTCTTGATGTGACAGAATGAACACTTTCCAGAACAAGATATTAGTTATGTGGGGATTTCATCCAGTTCTACCATACCATCTTCCCTCAACCTCAATAGAATAGCCAGAAGGTTTTACATTCTGTCAGGCAGGACCTACTCCCTCTAACTAGCAGGAAGTAGCTACAGAAGAAAGAGCATTGCCCTTCAGTTCCCCCTTAAGAATAAGGGTGTAAACTTTTTGAGTGGGAAGTTGAGGCAGATGAGTATAAAGAAGAGAGGGAAGAGGAGTCATGGCTGGGACATGGCAGAGAACATGGCCATGAGACTCCACCCAGAAACCCCCTGCTATTAAGAAAGCCAGAAAGACCCCTCTGAGACCCCGGCCATGAGGTCCCATTTGGAACTCTTTCCAGGGTCAAGGGGAAGCCCCACATACCTCCAAACAAAAGGCCTCCTCATTGGGCCCCTGAAAGCTAACAGGTGAGGATCGTAAGGCAACCAATTAGAACAGCAAACAGCCGGGGCTCCTCTCCAATATTAGGAAGGGGGAGGAGGAAAGGTCTTATATAGGCTTAGCTAGGGGCTCCATGTGTGCATCTCAGCCTGTAGCATGCCGCAATCCATTACTTGGGTCGTGTACTTATCATCTTATTTCTAGTTTTCTTGTTGCTTAATAAACTCTTTATTCCCTACTCTTTTGCCTACCCTAAAAAAAAGAAAAGAAAAAGAAAACTTTGAATATATAACAAAACTCCACTTAATACTACATACCCTTCATCTTTTAAAGAATCATATATGTTCCTTATTCCCTTCCTCATCCCTCACCTTCCCCAACCACTCCACTGAAGCAAGGCAGGGTCATCAAGCCTTGGATGGCATTAGAAGAAATCATCACACTTTAATTTTGGAAACAAGACATACCGGTAACATGGCATGGCCAGATTCCAATTAAATCATTCATTTGAAATTGGTAAAAGTGGGAAAATATCCTGAACAACTTACCTTATGTTTACTTTAAATACTGTCTGGTATAAGATTTATTTAATATCATATACTCTGCTTAATAATAATAGAAAAAAAAACCTTTATAAAATGCACATGATATAAGATACTCAGGAACTGGATGTATGACATATGCATCATGTTTCAGGCTAATAATCCCCAAATCACTAGATGTTCTTCATTGTATTTGATCACATGTTTAAAGACCAGTAAAAAACAGGAAAAAAATTCAGTCATACTTATATTCTCTTTACCATAAGTTCTGCATCAAATATCAGATTAGATAAATTTGACGAGATGAAATTAGCTGTTACTGCAATCCACATCTTCTTGGAGAATCAAGATTTTGGAGGTAGATGGTCATTTAGCAGAGATGTATGTCTGTGTCCAGGATCAAATGAAATGTAAGGGTGTCTCATTTCCGCTCAATTGATTCTTGTGCTAATACCTATTAGGAGCAAAACTAATTTAATTTCTGAGAAGTAGAGGAAGGACACAAGGAGGGAGCAACTAGATAAACAGCTCTGTCTATTGTATAATAATCACAGGTTTAAATTATGGAACTTTTAGGAAGAATTCAAGTATTAGAAGATTTTTAAAATGCAGACCATATATAGAGTTTTGGGGAAAATGTCTCATTACTTATTGTTTATATACATGATCAGATATGATTGCATGCCCTATATTTGAAATAGTCCAACTGTCATTTACTTTGAGCTAGAGATATTGGAAGTGAGGACCAGCACTTACCTTTAAGGCCATGGGTTAGATTCATACAATCAGCTTTTTACATATTTCTGCTCCAAGCACTTCCATCATCCCCTACTAATAAGATATTCAGGAAGAGGAAAAACTGGTTATGAGGCCAAACATGATTTCCTGCTGGATTATCTCTGGCCTGTAGCAAGGCAGCTAAAGCATTGAAATCCGCTTCTAGAACTTGCCTATGTGCCTAACAAGCCTTTCTCAATTGTTTTTTTTTAAACCATAGAATCTCTATTGACTTTTAGGATACCCTATGTGAAGCCAATATAATATGGGAATAAAAAGCAAATGACCTCCCAACTCACTTTGAAGTCTCTTAGCCATATAAACTCATTAGTCTTTACTCTTTCCCCCTTTTGGTCAAGGTCTTTTTCCAGTTGCTTTGCTAGTTGGTGCTTGGTAGTAATCCCTCAGTTCCAGGGAGGCTCATCCCTAGGAGTCATGTCCCACAGTGGGGGAAGGTAATGTATTATATGCTGAGTTTGGCTAAGAGAGAGGCCACATTTAAGCAGCAAGGAGGATCCCAAGAGGCAATTCTTAGGCACCCGATAATACTAGGCTGAGTTTCAATTTCAAGAGTAAAGGTTCATACGCACAGTAATAAATATCAAAGGCCCCTCAATGGACTATCCTCCTTCACTAGTCATTGCCCCTGTACTTAGGGGATTCTTGCTGATCTATTCGAGAAAGTGGCAGAGCTCCCCAGGATGGGAATTTGATATTCCTTCGGTGGTTGTGTGAATCTCCACCCACTGTGACAATGCCCCATGAATATTTAAACTCAAAGTGAGTTGGGAGGTCATTCCAGAGGTAACACTAAACTATTCTGAGTGCTAAACCCAATCAACATCAGGACTTAAAAGGTGCACCTTGGAGGCTTTAACTATCAAAAGGATATAAAGAGATCACGAAAGCAAAAGCTCTTCATCTTGGAAAGCAGAATTCCATAGCACAGTCTTTCTTTCTTTTTTTACCATTGTAGGAGATGGGCCTGAGATTTTTGATTGTTTTCCCCTCTTTGAAGGTGAAGCTCAGTGACATAAAAATAGATTTTTTTTTTTTGAGGGTGCTTGTTAACCTCAAAAAGCAAAATAATCTGCCTAATCATCTAATTCCTTATACCCAATAATCTATTTTTCTTTTTCTCCATTGAATTTCTGCACTACTTCTCATGGTGATTATAAGACATTGAGGGACACAGACGGTAGACATTTCATAGTTTGCCAGTGCCATTACAGATGGTGGTAACACTTGATAAAATTTTCCAGTGGCTTGACTAACTGCCTTTTATAATGAAATCTAACCATTGTGCAGGAAGAATTCTTAATCATATCTATGACCTTACAGTTACTGTAATGGAAAAAATTCATTAAATTCCAGCTAAGTGAAAACTTTGTCCCTCAGACAATTTCCTACTTCTGTATCCATAACCTGAAACCCACGTAGAGTCCTCCATGCAGCAAACTTACTAATGGGAAGAAATCCACTTTGTGTTGTGCATCTGATCTTAATTGGCTGGGCCTTCAGGGAGGTCACATTTAACACTCATCAATCAAGGGAAGGGTACAACTGGCCATTTATAAGCAAAGCAAAAGAAGCAGACAGTTTTGTGTTTTTTTTCCCCTTGAATAAATAAACTAGTCTTATAAATTACCATGTGAAATGAATTAAAGCAGAATCTAATAATCTTCCCCAAATGATTGATCATGCAGACTGATTAAAATTAACATGTCTGTGTTGGCCAACATTCTGAGCTGTTTCATCACTTTTTTTCCTTTGAGTGAAATCCAGAAAATAAAGACATTATATCTTTCTCCTTTGGAGGAAATGATTTGTATTTATAATGACTAATGATCGCTCTGTGGGGACAGACTTATTTATAACCTGAACCACCTTATTTGTAGTTTACTTATGCTGTCACATAGGTGATACTTTCAAGACAGCCACAAAGGTTTCCTTTATAATAGTAATGATAGTAATATTAATAAGTTCCTGATGTATTACCTTGTGACCAAAATGCTAAGATTAGTATGCTTTACTGTAAAGTATACTAATCTTAAATATATACCTTGATAGTTTTTACATGTGTATTCCTTGCATAATCATCACCCAGATCAAGACAAAATTTTTCCAGCTCATGATAGAACTTTAACTTTTATTAACTTTCTTCTTTTTAAATTTTATGGATGACAACTTGATTCTTGGCACTCTGTAACTTTCTGATACTAATAAAAATGGCAAGTCTTTGACATATTCTGATTAAACCTCTTTTGCTTAAGAAACTAAAATAGAGAACTGCAGAAACTCTACGTTTTAATCAAGCTCAAGTCTCCAGAATTTCTAACAGAGATATTTGCAAGAACAGAGGAATAGAAGTTTAGGGCATAGCCCAATATCTGCCAAGTATTCCTGTGACCAGAAACACGTATCTCAATGTCTTAATCAGTAAAATAGTAAAATAATAATCCTTAGCCTATATACCTTACAGGAAAATTGTAACAATCACATAAGAAAATACATTTGGTAATCCATTTTAAATTTCAAAGAACTAAAAGAAGAAAAAGAAAACAGAGTACTGCCCTTTTTATCAGAGAAGCCAGTTTGAAATTTTCATATTACTCTGAGATATTTCTTAAGAAAATAGTTGCTATCTATTGATTGGACAAAACTATTGAAGTTGGGTTTTTTCCCCTAATAATCAACAGTTTTTATTTCATTTGCCCTTATTTAATTTCAGCCTGCTAACAAATCTCTTCCTTCCAAATTCTTTCCCTTTGGGCATTTATGTTTTTCTGACTTTTCTGCTACAGCAGTGATTATCTGTGATATAATGTGGTAATAAGACCACAACTATTGAATTTCATTCAGAAGTGTCTCTCAGAAAGAGCTAGTAAGAATTTTACAATCTATAGATAAAAGCACCATGAAAGGAAAAGTTGGTCATAAAAATCACTCACTCTTTCAAACTCAAACTTTCAAAGAGGAAACACATGAAAAATTAAAAAAAAAAATTCTTTGATGAAAATGCCGTCTATGGGAGATTTTATACAAAGCTCTATTGAATCCATTCATGTTTATCTCACATGGACAATTTCAAGACTTTATGATCAGGAAAGTGTTTCTGATTTCACAATTTTTCTCTATATTACACAGGCTGAGGTAGAGGACCAAACTTTCCACAGTTTATATGTGTCTTTTGAAATATGCTTTGGGTATGGAAAATGACACCTATATACGAAATATTTGAGGAACAATATTCAAATCAAATTATGTTGCTCTTCACTCATATTTTTTTCCTTTTTCTCTGAGAAGAAATGTGAATAGGAATTAGAAAAGTATGCTATTTTTTGAGATTCAAGTGCTTTAGACAGCCAAGGATTTTTAATCTTTAAAGCAGAACTTTAATCCTTAAAGTATTGTGCTCAATCTCAATACTTTACTGCAAATCCTTCCATATTCATATTATTTCACTGGGAAATCCACTTTTATAAACTGAAGCAAGCTAATAAACTTCTCTGAGGCTTATTCTTTTCACATCATTTCAGGATGCTTTCTCCTGCAAGTAACAGAGTATCCCACTAAAAGTAGTCCCAACAAGAGTGTTTTGATTTACTTTTATTGTTTCACATAATAAGAAATCTAGAGGAAGGAGTCTCAGAGTTGTTTCAGTGCTCACGTATATCTTCATTATGAAAAGCCCCGTCTTTTCCCATTTCTCTGCTTTCCATCCTCATTGAGTTGTCACTGTAAATCCTTATGGTCTTAAGATGGCTGTAGCAGCCCTGAATCACATTCTCACAGGAAAGCACAGAAAGATGGGTTGCACATAACATGGAGGAAAATCATTCCCAGAATTCCAAAGAAGAAAGGTATCATATGGTCATCCCTAACCACAAAGCAGACTGAGCAAAAGTCTGCTATTTTCAGTCTTTATGGGACAAAGTAAGCTCTTCCAACAAGGGCAAAGGCAGAAATGGATGGCTTTAGGGAAGACAACTAACTGTGTCTGCCTACCACAAAAGTCTAGGTAACTTAGGATAACAGAGCCTCAATCATTTCACATACTAAATCATTTAGTCTATTGTCTGGAAGAGTACAAATACTGAAATGTATGCACATATACATTTGGGACTATAGAGTTGAAATGCCAAACCTGCAGGCAAATATAAATTTGTGCCTGCACAGCATGGTTTAAAAAAAAGATCTGAATGGATTGGTGGATAATGCAAGGTCGAGTTTCCACAAATATCTCACAGATACGTTGTCTTAAACCTGAGCCTATTCACACATGTTACCTGCCTGAACTCTGAAGCTATTTGGATTTGTGACCCCTGTAATACTTTACCAATGATTTTGAAACTATTTAATAACTATTATGAAATAATAGAAGTATAGTAACTTAGTCTATTTGAACTTCATTTTTCTCATCTATAAAATGGTAGAGGAAATATGACACTCATAAAGTTCATGCAAGGAATATCTTGGGATGTTTTCCCTACATGCAGAGTATGAGCTATACAGATTCTTATATTGGGGCTTTATAGAAAGTGTGATCTCAGAAGAAGGGGGATGAGGAAAGCATGGATAAGGCAGGGGAGTAAGAGCTGAGCAAGGGCATGGTCTCAGCTAAGGAGTTGTTTCAGGCTCATTCTGATTTCACTGGAAGTTTAGGGCATTGAAGTATACCAGAGTTGGTCTCACTCTGAGGCAAGGCTTCAGTACCCCTTGTCAGCCAGGCAGTCATTGGCTGTGGGTAGGCATGGGGGATTGGAGGTGGTGGTGATCAGTGCATAACCTCCTGGCTGAGGTGGCTCCCCTCCTTCTGCCCCATAGAAGGAGATTCCCTATAATCTCATTTCAGTTAACAGTCACAGCATCTCAGTCAGTAAAAGGGATCTGGTTGGGACATGAACATTGTCCACTATAAGGAATAAATATGATATCTATGAAGCATAAGCACATTATTTGGGAGCCAAAAAGTATTCAATAAATATTTCTATAAAACAGTAAGTGAGTTAATGAGGTGCAGGGAGATTGGGAAGATGAATTGCTATGCTTAAAAGTTTATTCTTTATTTTGAATACAATAGGGCAGAAAGAAGGGAGACAATCAACTTTTAAACAGGGAAGGGGTATAATTCTATTTCGATTTCTAAAAAGAAAGCTTCAGTGACAATCTGGAGGATTATTGAAGGAGCAGGGAGACTAATTATGATACTTATGGTAATGTAGGAGAATGGGAATTATAATGATACAAGTCTAAACTGAAGTGATGAAAAATAGCAAAAAATAAAAAAAGTAAAGGAAAACTTCAAAACTTACAAAGACGATTTCTTAAAATAGTCTAGTATATATGTCAGGATTAAAAGTAGCAAGAGGACTAATAATTAAAATAATAAGACTTTTTTGCTTCCAGCAGTCACACTGGAAAAGGGGACAACTTTTCTAACTTTATAACTTGACTACTTGTCAATATTTTTGTTCATTTCCTATTAACCTGTCCCATAAACAAAGGTCCAAGATCAATCAATGTTGAAGATTGATAAAGGATGATTGAATATATTCTCCAAACTGAAAGGACCCGTATGCCTGCAAATTCTTACACATAACTCATGCATTCAATCAAAACTTAGTTTTACTATTTTGCATTTAAATGGATTCGTTGATATAGTGATGAAACACATAGTCTTATGGAATCTGTAACATAAGTGTTATATTCAATTATATGGGAAGTAGTATTTATAATGAAAGTTTGATGGCTTTATTGATTTTTAATAATCTCTAATTATAACTTTTGGAACCATTGTTAAGGCCTTCATCTTTGATTTCTCGCATTTGATTTTTTCTTCTACTATAGTGGAAGAAAAAAATCACAGTTCATCACAGTTATACTTCAAGACCTCCTGGTCTTGCTCCTTTTATCTCATCTTAGTGTTTCTTCAACCATGAACCTGAAATGCACAATTTGAGAACAATTTGTGCCCCTAAATATCTCAGATTTCAGATGTGAGTGTGTATGCTTTTAAATTTTGTATACTTCTTTTCTCCTTCTATCATTTCCTGAATGAAGTATTTGATGTTGACTTTCTCCTTTGTTGAAAGAACCAGTGAAATGGTTGGTCTTTATTTCCTGTGCGTTCAACAACCTGATGTTTAAAGAGGAAAAAAATACTTGCTACTGTATTCTACATGTAATTTTATAAGCAGAACCAGAAAAAAATTGCAGGAACATTGTCCTGAAAAAGAAATGAGTCATCTGACTTGAAGCCTCTTTCATAAGTCATTTAGGCATTGGAGTATTTTGAGGAAATTTTAATTGTTTTGTATTTTAACATGCTGTAACATAAAATTAGATCAAGTTAAATGTTCAATTCTTTTGCTTACATTTTATTAGTTCAAATACTGTTAGTTTTTTCTCTTATTGCCATCGCACATACACACACACACACACACACAAACAATAGATTCTTTATTCATCAAGGGAGTAGTTTTTACTGATACTGTATTTGTCAACCATAACTAGTTCTCCACAACCAGATCCCAAAGCTTGATCTCTTTTGTACTGCTCTTGAAATTTAAGGCAGAGTCCTTCAATTTAAGATATATTTACTGAAAATTGCTATGCCACAGTAGCTATGCTGGGTGCTACTGGAATGAAAAATGGATGAAAAATGCCACCTACCCTCAGGGATGTTTACATTTATTATTTGTGGCAAATGCTCAAAAGAGAACAGAATATAGAGTAAGACAATTGAAAATGTTCTTAGTGCTATGAGAATTCAAAAGAGAAATTTTGTAATTGCTTGTGGGGTTTGAGGGAATGCCTAGTAGAAGCAACAGGGTTTTCAACTTAGATTTGAAGGTAGAGAGAGAATAATAAAGCAAATAAAGAAAAAAAAATACCATGAGCACACGAGTAAAAGCATGATATAAGATCATCAAAACTTCATAAAGAAAAAAACAGATTTAAAAGAACACAAAAATAAAAACAACTTAGGTAGTTGAAGTTATTTGTTGTTTGCTATTATTTATTTATTTTTCATAAAATGCTGAAATCTCTTTTTTTAAGAATGGGAAAATATGAGAAACTTTGGAAACATACATTTGGTATTGTTACATCAAAACATCCAAACAGAATTTTGTATTTATTACCTGGATATTTACCAACCTGCAGATACAGCTTTAACCATAAACTTCTTAAACTACATGGGTACAATGAAGTAATACTTTTACTATTAATATTTCCCAAGAGTTTTATTCTCCTCCCAGAAGAATAATATTAAAACATATAACTATAAAAAATCAAGTCTCTAACCTTGGATTGGATGGTAATTATTGAAAGTATAGCTGTACTTATATTCCATGATTACAAATTTTATAATACAAACATTTTAGGGACTCAAAGTGTGTGTAACTCTATATTTAAGATAAAAAGTAAAAGCACTTTGGCCAAAATCTATCAGTCTTTGAGACTACTTTGCTTGAAGCCAAATATTTGGTAAATTAAGATAGTATTTTAAGAATAAAGGCATATTTACCTGCTAGCAATAATGAGACATTACAAATATATTATATGTTTCTGGAAAAGAAATTCCAAACATCATGTTTTCTTTCTCTGCAGTATATGAAGGCTTTGTATCTTTGCTCTACTTTGATAAATGGGGAGATTCACTTATGCAAGGATTATACTTGTGTTATATATAACTAATGAATTATTTCCTCCCTAACACTGGAAGAACTGATTCCAGAAGGTTGGTATCAACACTGAATGTTTATGTGTTGCATTTACTTTTACAAAATGCATATAAATAATATTTTAAAAATCTGCTGAGGTTTCTAGTGACAGTTGTAATAATAATCCCACATGTGGTCATAAGAAAATAAGCCATTCCTTATACCACTGTGGTATAAGCTCCTTGACTTCTAAGGGGTAGGAGGAGTTTATTCTACTGTGTATTTTAGAATTCCTCCAACCACTGTTATGTGGAGAGTCCCTCCACTGTTTTGTGACAGTGAAATGTCTCTTGATCATGTCCAAATGTGTCTTATTGCTGAATCATGTTCTAGTTGTTTGGCCCTACTACTTAGGCTCAGTACTCAGTTTGAGCATAACTTTACTAAATATTTTTTCCAGATGAATATAATAAAAGAGTTATGTGCAATATATACCCATTTGACAACTTGTCCAGTTATGGTTTCCAGTTATTTGGTTAAGCAAGCACTGGACTGATTATTGCTGTGAGACTATTCATTGGATGTAAATCATCAGTAAGTATATCTATAGCTGATTATATCCACAATCAACTGAAGAAATTGTCTTCAGCAAAGGGAGGGGGAAAAATAAGAGACTACAGTAGAACTGTCAGCAAGAAGTGACACACTGAAACCCTTTCTGTTGGCTAGACCACCTAAATGCAAAATGGACTTTTCTGGATTGACCCATTTTTCTGGATTGACAACATCCAGGTCCCCAAAGCAGAATACCATAATGGGAAAGAAACCAGAGGCAGAAAGGCATCAGAGAGCAATAAAATGGTGGAACTGAACTTCTATTATAACAGTGTAAACTTCTAGAAGAACTGAAAAGCGTAAGGAAAAGAGGACACTGAGCTAGGGAGAGAATTTAGACAAATCATGGTGAGAAAGTTCTGCACAGAAACAAACAGAATAGATCAAGATTCCTGAAAAAGAACAAAGGAAAAGAAGTTTTCTCTTGGAGGTGAAGCAATTGCACAAAAAATGCAATCTTAAAAAATTGTACCACTGAGACTTCCAGAGAAGATGGTGAAGTATGGAGCTCCTTCTACCAAAATCACTATTAAAGAGGAAGGAAATGTCTGAAACAACTATTTTGAAACTCCAGAGGCCAGAAGAACACTGTAATGAATCCAGGGAAGAGTAAGAAGAAGAGGCTGATAAATTGCAATGAAGAATAGTAAATTGCTTTCTCCTTCCAGTGACTAACAGCACCCATGCCCCAATCTTGCCGCAGGCCAACATGGTGTCCAGACACTGACTAGCTCACTGGTGACAGAAAGGGACATAAAATCCTCTTCCCCAACAACAGGGGTGGTCATGGCCAATCACTGATAACATCTTTTGATTAGCAAATTCAGACTACTAAGAACCAGCTCTAAGGGAAGCTACTGTTTCAAAATGCTTTGTAAAAAGGCTGTAGCCTTTGTTTCAACTCATTCCAGGCAGGGGCTGAGGTATGGAGACTTAAAGAAACAGCACATCCTCAGGGCTTCAGGGGGCATTTAGTAGAAGGTTTGCATTTACTGGGAAGACCAGGAAAGGTCAGGTTTGGGGAGCTATCAGAGGAGTTCTTGGAACTCTTCCTGACCCCTTCCCAGGGCAAATTGGAGGCAGTATACAGAGGCTTCTTTGTGGTCCTTGGGTTCTGTTTTGACCGGGAAATACTGACTTGGGAAAGTCCTCTCCAGGGTGGCCCACCTCTCAAATTTTGCCCTCCAGGAAACAGCAGCTTAAGACAATAAAAGAAGCAATAAAACTATAAAGGCAGATAGTCTGGGACAAAGGACTGACAGCTTCAAACACTTGGGAGACGGAGGTCTGCCTTCTGCGAAAAAGAGAGGACAGCCAAACTTCTGTAAACAGGGGCAAAAACCCAGGGCAAGACAGAGGCCCCAAAAGAAAGGGAAACCTCTGCACACTACATTTGCATTGTGCAGACCTTCCAAATAGGAGGGCTAAATCTGAAGAAAATGTCTTGTCACCAGCTAGTTACAAAACCAAGAAAGATACAACTCAAGGAAAAATCTCAGGGCTAACATTTTAAAATTCTAAAATGTATAGTATGCAACAATAGTACAGACACTTGTAAACAACATACAGATGACTCATTTTTTTTTTTTATCCATTCTGTTAATCTATGTCTTTTGGTTAGGTGTTCAATCCATTTACATTCAATGTTATTACTGTACAGGCGTTGTATTTTTTCCTTTAACTTTTCATTGTCATATCTTACTATTGTCTGTATATTTACCCTTTAGCTACCTGTACTTATAATCTTCATTTCTACTCTCTTCTCCAAGCCTCTTGTCCTTGTCTTTTCCTTTCAGGCTGCAGCACACTCTTTAGTATCGCTTGTATATCTGCTTCTTCATGACAAAATCTCTCACTTTGTGTTTGTCTGTGAAGACTTTAAACTCATTGTCATTTTTGAAGAACAATTTTACCAGATGAGGGATTCTTGGTTGGAATTTTTTCTCTTTCAGAACTTTAAATACATCATACCACTGTATTCTCTCATCCATGGTTTTGGGTGAGAGACTGGCACATAGTCTAATTGAGGTTCCCATGTAAATGATATATTGCTTTTTTCTTGCTGCTTTCAAAATCCTCTCTTTAACTCTGGCATTTGACATGAATAGTAGCTGTCTTGGAATACATCTATTCTATTTGGATTTATTCTTTTTAGGGTGTGTTTTCCTTCTTAAATGTTCATATTCATGTCTTTCATAAAGGTTGGTAAATTTTGGTTCATAATTTCCTCAAACATACTTTCTGCCCCATTTCCATTATCTTCTCCTTCTGAGAACCCTATAATGTATATGTCTGTATGTTTTGCACTGTCATTCAATTCCCTGAGACCCTGATACATTTTTTCCATTCTTTGCTCTTTCTGTCTTCCTGTCTTTTCAAGTTCGGATGTGCTGTCTTCATTTTCACTAAGTTTGTCCACCAAATTAAATCTTCTTTTATAAGCCACTAATCTATTTTTAATCCCATCTATTGTGTCTTTCATTATTATATGCTCTGTTACTTTGCAGATTGTCAAAAGGTTCTTTATGCTCACTCAGTATTTTCTTTTCTTTCCTTTTTATTTTTTGTCTTGACCTTATTTTTTTAATTTATTTTTATTTTTAAAGAAGCTTTAGATTACATAATTGTTACATCAAAAATATTGGAGATTTCCATATACCTTACCACCTCCCCATCCCACACTTTCCCACAATAACAACATCTTTCATTAGTGTGGGACATTTTTTACAGTAGATGGACACAAATTGAAGTATTGTACTAACCAAGGATTATTGTTTATATAATTTAAACTTTGCCCCACACGATTTTATAGGTTTTGATAAAATGTATAATGGCCTGTTTCCACCATTGCAATGTCATTAAGGACAATTCCAATGTCCTAAAAATGCCCCCATGTTTCACCTATTCTTCCCTCTCCCTCCCCTCAGAAATTTTGGTAGCCAATGCCTTTATATCAGTGATACAAATCTTCCATTGCTAGAATAATCATAAGTCTACCTTAGTCCATAGTGGCTTTCTACCCTTACGTTTGTTCATTCCTCAATCTTGAGGATTTCAGGATGGTGGTGCCCACCCTGCCTCCAAATGAGAGAGGGCTTAGATCCTATAAGGCAGATGGATGGAACTGTATTGCTTGCAGTTGTGGACACTCTCTGCTTCCTGGGATGGATGTTGTCCATCATAATCCTTTTGTTAGCTGTCCTGCATGGGTCCAAAGAACTGATGAGTAGGTGTTGCAATTCTGCTGAGATTCAGGGCTCAACTGGCATATAAACAGATCAAAGATTTAATTCTCTGAGACAAGTATATGTGCTAATTCTAAGTTCAAATAAAAGGGGAAGAAAAGCCATGTGTAGGGAAATCATAAATGAATCTAACTCTGTTACATTGGGAAGCATATATTCCAAAATAAGGCCCATTGATAGGGAGCCAGATTCCTGAGATTATCTGCCCTGCCTATAGTGTCTAGATGTCTCTAGAGTCCTCAGGAGCCCCACTGTTTCAGGCACTGTTTACTGTGGCAGTCAGTGAGATCCTGCTGAGCCATGTATGAGTGTAACCTCTGGAATGACCTCCCGACTCACTTTGAAATCTCTTAGTCATAAAAACTCTTTTTGTATTTAATATTTCTCCCTTTTGGTCAAGGTCTTTAACCACATTCATCACTAGTCATTGCTTGGTAATAATCCCTCAGTGCCAGGGAGGCTTATCCCTGGCAGTCATGACCCACATTGAGGGGAATGTAGTGTGTTTATATGCTGAGTTTGGCTTAGAGAGAGACCACATTTGAGCAACAAGGAGGCTTTCAGGAGGTAACTATTAGACAATATGTAATACTAGGCTAAGTTTCAATTTCACTAGAAAAGATTCAAAAGTATAACCATCAATATCAAGACACTGGTGTAATAATCTGTCGTTCTTTGCTACGCACTGCTCATGTACTCAGGGGATTCTTGCTGCTCTA
>JAQZBX010015372.1:0-18846 GCA_029593785.1 Cabassous unicinctus
AAGGATGAACGTGAGGTTTTTAGCCTGGAGGTGAAATAACAGACTGTAAAGGCAGACTTTAGAAGTAGTAGTGTTTGAAAGGTAAATCAAGAGTTAAGTTTTGGATATATGAAGCTTGATACCAATACTACTGAATATACAAGTCTGGATTTCATGGGAGAGGCTTGAGCAAGGGATAGAAACAAGAATTTAACTAGATAAGATCACTAACACAGTGAATGTAAATACAGATAAAAAGAGAAGAGCTCCACAGACTAAAACACAGGATGTTCTGATGGTAACACCTCAGGGAAATGATGACGCTTTAAAAAAGGAAGCTGAAAGGGAAGGAGAGTGCATGGAGTACTGCATATAGAAGAATTACACGGATAACTTTTCATCTGTCAATAATTGGATTGGTGTAACTTGCTATATTTACTTCTCAAATTTTCATCAAGGATTTACCCACAATAAGTAAAAATTATTTGATGTAAATTTCATGTATTATATATCCAAAGTTATTTATCAGTAGTCTTTTCCCTAAAATCTGCATGTGCTATATAAACTGATAAAAAATAATTTATAGCCAGCTACATTTAAAATTATAAACTATATTAATCTTTAAATTTTTCTCTTTTAGAAAAATATAAAATTGTATAAATTCTATATTTTTAAATATAAATTGTATGATTACATTCAGGCAAAGGTCCAGGAGAGAATTATTCTCACTACTGTTTGATATTACCCATCCACATGACAATGCAGTTCCCAGAAATCATTATCCAACACAATCATGCTGCCATTTAGGAGCAAAGTCTGGCAGAAAGTTATAGGTAAAGAAGCTCTGATGCTTATTTTGCTTCATATGTGAGCACACAGAACACAGCCTAATTCACACACGATGAAATTTTTGAATAAAAATAACTTTCTCCGTGAAGCATGTGATTTTCAGGAAAAGAAGATTTGATGTAAAGATAATTTAATTGCCATTCTCAATTAAACGTGAACAGAGGAAAGTGTAAAATAAGATACCAGACTTGCAATAAGATTTTATTTTTGTTTTCTTTCAGGCTATAATTTCTTGGATTTTACTTCTCAATTTATAACTACCAACCATCAAAGAGCCATTTACATTATATCAGAAATCTCCCATGTAGGACTAAGATACACAGAAACTAAGGAAGGACAAAAAAGGTGACATGTTTTGAGATCTTTTCCAGGTGAGTTGAAGTAAACTGTCTAATCATTTTTCAACTTCCAACTTCGGTCCTTTACTTTAAATCATTTACTCATTCATCCATCCATCGCTCCATCCAAAATGAATGAGGAATTTACTACTATTTTCAAAGCACTCCTCCATATTCTGGACACATAATAGTGAATAAGCCAAGTCCCTGTTATTCCAGAGTTCACAATCTAGCTCTGGAGGCAAATGCTGTACAAAGAAAGTGATAACCAAGCATGACTTGTTCTAAGAAAAAGAATCTTTACTTGGTATCAAATTCAAAGGAGGTCTACAAGATTAGAGTGTGATGAATTGGTGAGACAGCAAAGAATTGGACACATGTCTGCTCAGATGTTCATTCTCACTTTGTTGACTATTGAGTAAGGGATGAAAGGCTTGAGGGAATAGAGAAGGCAGAGTCAATGCAGTGTTAACAGATTGTCCCTGTGCTGGGATTTCTGTTGCCAGTTCATGGGGGGTGGGGTGGTCCTTGGTTCCTGCCAGCCTTCCTAGCAAACCACACAGACCCCCTCCAGATTCTTATAAACACTGTCACCCACCCATCCCATCCTCACCTCACATAGTTTTTGAAGAAAGCAGTTTTAAGGAACTAGTTTCTTCAAAAGTTAATGTGTGCTAAAGCATACGTATTAAAAACTAACTGGGAAAAACCAGCAAGATGGTGGTAGAGTAAGGAGCTCCTAGAATCAGCTCCTGCTACAGGGCAGTTGATGACCACCCAGAGGTATCTAGAGCACCTGTTTGGGGGCCGCAGGAGACCAGAAGAGCATCCTGCCACCTCCTTGAAAGAATGGAAGGAGGAGATGCCCATCTGCAGAGAAGATTTGTGAGTAGAGCCCTCCACGCCCCGGAGGCCGGTGCCCATCCTCCACTGGAGGCACAAGCCACCTCAGGAGCTGCTCCGCGGCTGGAATTGGAAGCTCCACTTCCCAAAACGGGGGAGGAAGAGATGGTTGGGCACCAAGTTCAGCTACTGATTAGTAAATTCGGCGGGCTAAAGTATAATCCTAAGAACAGCTAAAGTTTGAACTTGTCCAACTCAGAAAAAGGCCAGTGGCCGCCATCTTAACTCCGTGCCTGACACGAGGGGAAGTGGGGCTGACTGAAAATCACAGCGCTGGTAGGGACCAGCTTCTTTCCATCTAGATCAGATTGCATCCCTAGCCTGAGCCCCAGGCCCACCTTGGACAGGGAGGAAGCTGCGGGGAGCTGCGCCAGGCCACGCCGCAGAGGCCAGTGATCATCCTACTTTGGCAGTGCAAGCAGCCCCAGGAGCTATTCTGTGGCAGGAATTGGAGGCTCCATTTCCCAAAAACAGGGGAGGAGGAGATGGTTGGTGACCAATTTCAACTACTGATTAGTAAATTCGGTTGGCTAAAGGATAATTTTAAGAACAGCTAAAGTTTGAACCTGTCCAAGTCAGGAGGCCAGTAGCCACCATTGTGACTCGACCCCCAGCAGGAGGGGAAGACAGGCTGACTGAAAATCACAGTGACAGTAGAGACCGATTTCTTTCACCCAGATTGGCCTGCAGCCCTAGCCTAGGCTTCAGCCCCACCTCTAGCAGGGAGGAAGCTGGCGGGCCCTGCCCCAGCCTATCCAGGTAACTGCAGGTACATTTGACTGGCACAGACTGAATAATCAGAAGTCTACCAGGGCAACTGTGGTCATCTTGGACCTGCACTGCATAGATTGCTACCCACACCTGCAGCTCTATCATCACCCCAGGCAGGGGAGAAAGGGGCATGAAGCTTCATCAGTCTCTGCACAACTATAATCTAGGCCTGCAAAACTTGAATTATTCCACACAGCTGTGGCTCTGTCCCTACCCCTGGCAAAGGAGAAAGTTGGGAGAAGCTTCATTGGTCCTTGGGGCAATGAGGGCAGCTTGAGCCACCAGAGCTTATAACACCAACTACATCCTTGGCTCCTACTACACAATCAGCAAGGGAGAAAGGGCAGGAAGCCCTGAACTAAAGAGTGAAACAGCACCCAGAATAAATACTTTAGTAAGCCAAATACCAAGACACCAACAAAAAATTACAATCCACACCAAGATACAGGAAGATATGGCCCAGTTAAAGGAACAAGATAACCCTCCAGATGACATAAAGGAGTTGAGACAACTAATCATAGATGTTCAAACAAATCTCCTTAATAAATTCAATGAGATGCCTAAAGAAATTAAGGATATTAAGAAGACATTGGATGACCACAAAGAAGAATTTGAAAGCATACATAGAAAACTAGCAGATCTTATGGGAATGAAAGCTGCAATAAATGAAATAAAAAATACACTGGAATCATATAATAGCAGGTTTGAGGAGGCAGAAGAAAGGATTGGTGAGTTTCAAGAAATGGCCTCTGAAAGCAAACATACAAAAGAACAGATGAAGAAAAGATTGGAAAAACTTGAACAAGGTCTCAGGGAACTAAACAACAGTAAGAGACGTGCAAACATATGTGTCATGGGTGTCCCAGAAGGACAAGAGAAGGGAAAAGGGGCAGAAGGAATATTTGAAGAAATAATGGTAGAAAATTTCCCAACCCTATTGAAGCACATAGATATCCATGTCCAAGAAGCACAGCATACTCCCATCTGAAAAAATCTAAATAGATGAACTCCAAGACACATACTAATCAGAATGTCAAATGCCAAAGATGAAGAGAGAATTCTGAGACCAGCAAGAGAAAAGCAATGCATAACATATAAGGGATGCCCAATAAGATTAAGTGCTGATTTCTCAACAGAAACCATGGAGGCAAGAAGACAGTGGTATGATATATTTAAGATACTGCATGAGAAAAATTTCCAGCCAAGAATCTTATATCTGGCATGATTTTATTTAAAAAATGAGGGTGAGTTTAGAATATTCACAGATGAAAAGAAACTGAGAGAGTTTGTAACCAAGAGAACTGCTTTGCAGAAAATACTAAAGGGTGTGCTACAGCCTGAAAAGAAAAGACAGGAGAGAGAGGACTGGAAAAGAGTCTAGAAATGAAGATTGTATCAATAAAAGTAACTAAAAGTGTCAAAAGAGTGGAGAAAATGAAATATGACAGATAAAACCCAAATATTCAGGAATAAACTTAGCCAATGATGTAAGACACTTGTATTCAGAAAACTACAACTTATTGTTAAAAGAAATTTTAAAAAGACCTAAATAATTGGAAGAACATTCCATGCTTATGGATTGGAAGACTAAATATCATTAAGATGTCAATTCTACTAAAATTGATTTACAGATTCAATGCAGTCCCAACAAAAATTCCACCAGCTTTTTTTAAATAATTGGAAAACATGATTATCAAATTCATTTGGAAGGGTAAGGGGTCCTGAATAACCAGAAACATCTTAAAAAGGAAAAGCGAAGTTGGAAGACTCTCATTTCCAGACTTTAAGTCATATTACCTAGCTACAGTGGTAAAAACAACATGGTACTGGCATAAAGACAGACACATGGATCAATGGAACTGAATTGATGGTTAAAAATAGACCCTCACATCTATGGTCAAGTGATTTTTGACTAGCCTGTCAAACCCGCCCAGCTCGGGCAGAACAGTCCATTCAACAAATGGTGCTGAGAAAACTGGATATCCATAGCAAAAGTAGGAAAAAGGACCTCTATCTCACACCTTATACAAAAATTATCCCAAATGAATCAAAAACCTATATATAAAAGCAAGAATCATAAAGCTTCTAGAAGAAAATGTAGGAAAATATCTTCAAGACCTGGTGGTAGGTGGTGGATTCTTAAAGGAGATAAGAGGAGGACTTAGATGGACTACTGATATTTAATGTATGCAGAAGTTTTAATTAGCTTTACTGTAAAAGTGTGGAAATGTACAGAGTTGATGGTAACACACTATAGTGAGTAACAGCTGGTTTATAAATGGGGATGTCACTGAATATGGTAATTCAGGGATGTAAATGTCAATTGACAGAAAGCTAGAGAATAATCTAGGGACTGATTACCACAGTAAATCTAGAGGTGGATGAGAATAGTGGTTGATGGTACAGATGAAAAAGTGTCCTTTATGAGCTGGAGCAGATGAAGAACACTATTGCAGGGTGGTGGGAATGTGGAGAAGCATGGGAAAAATACAAGTGGATTTGTATTTTTGTACAACTGGTTAACAATAATAACATAATATTCTTGCATCTATGCCAAAGATGTACTGTGTTGAAATGGGGGAGTATGGAAAATATTTGCCAAATATACGCTGTGGACCTGGTAATAATCAGATGATATTATCTTATAATCTGTAACAAATGTTCCACCATGGTGTGGTGTGTTGATAGAGGGGTGTTGTTTGGGAATTCTGCACATGTGCATGATTGTTTTGTAAGTTTACAACTTCTGTCATAAAACTTATTTAAAAAATAATAATAGGTGAGTTGAGGAAAAAATACATCAAATGTAAGATAAAGATGATAACTAGTAGTTAGATTTTGACAATATTCTTTCATAATTTGAGCAAATGTCTCACGACAGTGCAAGGTGTTGGTGGAGGGTTGATGTATGGGACCCCTGTATGATGTTATGAATGTTTGCTTTGCAAGTTCACAACTTTTACTACACACTTATTGTTTATGTACGTTCATGTATAAATGATATAAATAATAATAATAATAGGGTGGGTTGGGGAAAATACTTTGGTTATTAGCAATATTTTGAGGATGCTCTTTAATCATTAGTTAAAAATGTTTAACAATAATGCAAGGTATTGGTGGTGGGGTGAGGTATGAGAGCCCTGTATGATGTTATGTATGTTTGTTTGTAAGTTCACAACTATGGCTATACACTTATTGTTTATGTACGTTCATGTCTGAGTGATAAACTTCAATAAATTAAAAATGAAACAAAACAAAACTAACCGAAGCAATGCTATGGAGTTACAAAAATACTTATATATCTTTCCTCGTTGTGATATAAATATTATAATTAATTCTCATTTCTTTTTTCCTTTCTGAGAGATGATTTTTAAAGGTTTCTCTATCCTATTGTTATACCATTTGTTGTAATAAAAACCCATAGCGTTTAAGAGATTGCTTAAGATTAGAAAAGTCTACGAGAATATTTCTCGTCGTTAAATGAAAAGAGTACAAGTATATATGTGTAAAATTCTCATATCAATCCATAAAATCTCCCAAAATTTTCAGATGTATTAATACACTTTTACCATAAATTTATCATCTTCTGAAAAATGTTGCAATGAAAGAAAGCCAAGGGATTATTTTACCAATAGCCTTAGAAAGTTTAGATTTCAAATTTACATAAATTTAAATTGGGAGATACTAAAGAGACAACATGCACAGTGCAAGGTGCCTTTCTTTTCTATGAAAGTCTCCAGACATAAATGGCATCTCCGTAGCACCTCAGTTTATTGCAAAACATAGAAGGTTTGCTTTACTAAACCTCCAGGAATTCACATCTATTAACTCCTGGTGATTTTGTCCACTTCTTCTGCCTCGAATGCCTCTCCACATTTTGGCTATTTAGGGAAATTCTATTTATCATTGGAATCCCATTTCAAGTGTTGTATTCTCCATGAGCTCTTCCTCAATTTCTAACCCATAGGAGCTTAAAATTAAACTGAGGCAAATGTATCACATGTGTGTACATATGTATATATGTGTGTGTGTATGTGTGTGTGTGTGTAATAAGCTTAGAGTTAAACTTTATAGAACTACATATAAGGAGAACTGGAGGTCAGAAAACTTAGTGATGCTGGTTATGATGGAAGAATGCTTGGGAAGGGTGAATACAGCCTGGCCTAAGAGAAGGAGAATGATTCAGATAATGAGTCTACAAAAGCACAGAAGGGGAATGAATATTGACAGTGCTTGGTAGAGGGAAGGAAGCAGGCCATGAACAGATTAGCCTGCCTAGGTTGCCTGCTGGATAGAACTTGAAAATAATCTTAGTTAGATACTGAATTTTTAAAAAATTTGAGTTACCAATGTTAAATCTAGAATTCACAGGGAGCATATTAAAGCACATGTACATTTTGAAAAGAATCAAATTCAAAGTAAAAATTACAAATCTCAAATGCAGCCAGCAAAGTCTCTCACATCTGTCAGTTTTCTTGACATTTTTTCTATGGAAAAAGGAGGATATATATTGCTTTCATTTTCAGGACATTTTTCTTTTTCCATAGAAACAATGTTATAATGAGGTCATATCCATGGCCAAAGGCACAATCCCCAGAGTATTAGAGAAATGATCACAGATAACATATTTGCCCAACACTGTTACGACTATGCTTTCACTAGTATAAAGTTGAGCCATAGTGTATACCTAATGGTCAAAAATGGCAGTCGTTTTCGTGATGGTGTAGGGCAAGGGTAGTAGAGAGTATCACAAGAAACCACTTGAAGATCTGAGAACTTTTGGTTCCAGACTAAGTTTTCCTGGGCAAAGTACCCAGCTCGAGATTAAGAAGCAAGGGGATCTAAAGACAAGTTGTCCAGACCCAAGAAAATAGCCTGAGGTTTGGACCTGGTCAGAGGAAAATTGCGTCTGACAATCTAGAATATATAAACTAACTATGTCATCTCACATGCATTCTTCAATAAATGCTGCATGTAAAAGTATGGGCATAACTGAGCTGCATAAGTTGGAGTTTGTGGGGATAAAGTTGAAGGAAAGCCCATAAGTTTTCATTCTTCATTTCTAAACAGATGTTCTACCTAAAAAAGAAAACACGTCTAGGTAAACTTCAAGCTTTACAGAGCAACACTATTTTTAACGTGTTCAGATTTCCAAACAGAAACACACTTTAGTCATTTTATACCATCCCCACAAAATACATGTACCATCGAAATGATTTAAATGTTCACGCCTTCTCTGCATGCCTTTGTGGTTTACGGCTCTGCTGAGCTCCACCTACCATCGCAGCTAGGTAAGGCATGGTTCCACTGATGGCTCCGCTCACAGACCAGGGGCTCGTCGTCACTTAGGGTATATCCTGGATGACAGCTGAAGGTCACTGTAGACCTGATGCCAAAATTATTGCCGTGACGATGACCATTCACAGGAATCCCTGGGTCAAGGCAAGAATCTGACTCTAAAGTCACACCTAAAATGCAGAGAGACAAGTATATAAGGTCCTGTCTCGTTCATAGAAAATAAAAAATATTATTGCCATAATACTTGTAAAACATTCCCACAATCATCAAACCTAGAAAAGTATACAAGTGAATTTCACAATCCATTAATGTAAAAACAAGTGCATCAAATATTTGACCCTGTTTTTCTGTAGAGAGGTTGATGTTGTTTCACTATTTACTAGATAATAGCTAAGTAATAAAGCTTTGCAAAATTCATTGACTTCTATGAATTTTACTTTTCTTCATTTGAACAGTCGTGAACTATGCTAAAGGAAATCTTTTTGTATTTACATCCTTTTCCACTTCCCCTTATTTTATATTTTATGTTCCAGTTAGATTTTGGCAATCATATTATAGCATTCATATATATGCATACTTAAACCCAAGCACATATACATATAAGGCAATTTAAAACTGCACTAGAGCTGATTTTCTAAAATTGCATTCCATAAATCCATACAATTTTCAAATTTGCACTTAAGTCAGCCACTTTTGAGATGACTACAATTAGCCTATGCTAAAAGATGTGAAAAAAATAAGTGCTATATAAAGTTGACTAATTATGAACATGTCATTATAAGAGGTTTTTTTCAGTCTCTCACATTTCTCTTTCTTTTTAGAATAATATACATTTTAAAGATAGAGAGAAATCAGAATAAAGGAAGATAGTTTCATTGTTATATCTACATATTAAAAATACCTTTAAGCTTCTATATATCATATGCAATAAAGTTTAGGAAATTCATATTATGATATAAAATATAATTAATAATTATTAAATAAAGTGAATAGTCACAGTATTTAGTATCTAAAAGTGATGTTTATTTATGACCATGGCATACATTTTACTAAAGTTTGAAAGCTAAAAGTAATGAATAAACCTTTCCTCAAAAAGATAAAGGCATAAAATACAATTTAGGAATGACTATTTTTAAAAAATAATAAATGATAACATTTCTCCATTATTATAGATAAAAAGGTGATCGGAGGAGTGGATGGGGCTCAGTCGTTGAGCGCCAGCTTCCCACATATGAGGTCCCAGTTTCAATCCCCAGCCCCGGTACCTCAAAAAAAAAAAAAAGAAACAAAAACAAACAAAAAAAGCAATCCAATAGGCACAGACACATAGGCAGAATGCCAAGCCAATATGTGAAAACAATAGAGAAGACTATCTTTGTGAAACGTTCAAAAGAAAAAAAAAATGAAGAGAAAAATAAGAAAAAAGGAAAAAATATATGGTAATGTAATAATTAAATAATAGTTATCTCTTAAACATTATAACTAATTTCCTGAAAACTAATACATGCTTATCACCCTAAAAAAGAGGATGTAACTGTCATGACTCTTTCAGAAAGCAGGTCAGCAATGTTCAACCACTCCTTCGCTCCTGCATGATGGTACAATTCTGCCAGAATTATCTAGATATCTCAAAATGCATCACCCCAGCAGCTATCCTCCTCATCTCAACTCCACATACAATCTACGTCAGTTTCATGACTTATTTTATAACACTCCACAGACTGTACATATATACCATGTCTTGTATACAATAGGTACTGCATACTGGCTGACTGTTTCTGAGGCATCAAAGTCAAGACAAGATTTCCTTCAAATGATGGCCCTTGACTTAAGAAACTCTGCTAAAAAAATAGATTAGTCTCTAGGTATCTGGAGAAAAGTAGTAAACAAGAATAATCCATTTCATAAAATGGTTTCTGTGATACACTCACTGCAGCCAATCACAGTAACAGCAATTATTATTTTAGATAAAATAATACCTTAATGAATAGTATTCATAATGAAATTTGTAAGCTGTAGATAAACTTTTCACACAGCTTCACAAAGTTTCATGTAAACTTTTTACTATCAAAGTATGCACACAAACTTGTAGGGAAAATAGAGGAAAATACAGAGGAAGCCAAAGCACAGAAATTTAAATTAATAATTCTTTACATGCAAAGCTGAATTTAATAATAAAATATTAAAGTCATGGCTGTTGGTCATTACTTCATTATTTACTCACTCATTTATGTTACAAAATAATGGGCATGGATATCGAGTTGTGAAATGTGCAGATACTGGGCTTCTTTGCATTACAAATTATTTAAATAAAAGTACATGTGGAGAGAACTGCTCAGTTGTAGAATTATAATATATTATATTACAAATTCACCTGAAATGGGGTCATATATAGGAATTTTTAAAATAAGATGTCAGTAAGAATAATATATGGAACTGTATAGTATGTGATATCACTCCAATGGAACAAGATATTTATAATAAACTAAAATCAGTCCATCATTTCTTTAGCCAATTGACTTTGAAGTAAAGGTTTAACAATGTCTTGCTAAACACGGCTTGGAGCTTTTTCTTTCCTTTCCTTTTTCTAAACCTGACAATGAAAATAGGGGAACAATGGATTTTATTGAGACTATGAATACATTCAGATTCTGTTTCAAGGGTTTCTTACTTGAAACTTAATGTATCAATGATATTTTGACAGAAATTATATACATATACTTATTTTCATTTGGCTTTTGTAAAATAAATAACTGAATAAGTTTAGAGTTCAGGAATGAAGGAAGTTTATTATTTCACAAATATCCACGTGCAGATTATATTAATATACAGTAGATAGAAGCAGGTTCTGTTTAAGCTATCTATCTTTATGAAAGTTCTAGTGTATAGAAAGGTCTTGGCTCTTTTACATAAAAGAACTAATATTTAGTGAGGATCTTTTATTAGGCAAAACTTTAGGGCAGTTACTTTTTATGGCCACCTAAATGTTTTGAAATAGAGATTACAAGCCCCTTTTTACAGATATGGAAACAGGCCAAGAAATTAAGCAAATTGTACATGTTAAATTACCCACCGAGATTCAAACCTAAGCCCTCATCTGCCTCTCTCTCACCATCTCTCTCTCTCGTGTGTGTGTGAGTGTGTGTGTGTGTATAACCAATATGTCTTGGCTAATTTCTCTTTTTGGTCATAAGAAAAGTCACATCTGGGAAAATACTCTGCCTACACACACTCACAAACACAAATAAAAAACACAGAGACATACTATTTCCACTATCACAAATTTAAAAAATACATATGTATGTAGTGAATTTTTCTTTTGAAATATTATTAAAAGTATGCTTTTGTAAGGCCAAGAAAAGTTCTAAAAATTAATTGGAAAACATGCAAACACTTTAAAATTCTATTTATTTTGAGATTCCCCATAAAGTTATAGCATTTTAAAGGGGTGATTCAAAGATCAACAAACAAACAAAGCAAATGATTATTCTGGAAGGAAAATGCAATTACTATTATAAAAAAAAAAACGCGTTACATTTCTTAGAAAGAATAGAGTAATAAAAGGATAACTGTAATTGGACACTATATTTATTATAGTGATGATTCACAAAACTCAGCAGTTCAGTTCTGGGTGCGTAGCTCAACTCTCGTACAGTTCAAAGAAAGCTCCTGAAGTTAATGCTAGGTAGGTAATGTTATATTACCTTCCATTATCTTACGGCACCACTGTGAAAATAAGCCAACCTTAAACAAAACGTGGCTGTTATTTCTACAATGCTTTATGTGAATAAAGTAGATTTCCATGTGCCTCTTTGGGTATGAAAGGGAGTCATTAATTTTGTAAAGCAAAGTAGGTTTAAAATTTCAACCACTTTTGCCAAAAGACAAGAAATGAGCAATAGTCTTATTTTCAAATGGTGTAAAAATATAAATCATTCGTAGGTCATACGTCACCCATTTTTTTTAATGTGTTGGATAAGCAAATGTAATTATTTTCTATTGCCTGCATATTGGCTGCAGAATATATTTCCTCAACAGGTACTAGAAATATTCAAAATTATAATTTTTGTCTTTTCCATGATTTTCTCTATGTGCTATCTCTCTCCTTCTCTCCCTCATTTGTTTTAATAAGCACTGATCTGAGGATCTCATGTTATTACTTTTTATTACGTCAGCCATTCCCTCTGGCTCCTCCTCCCTGCGCTCCTGACGGAAGGTTCTCTTTCTCTCTGAAATCCCAGCTTGTTAAGGCTCTTTTCATGGCCTGACTGGGCAAACTCAGGCAGTAAGCTGGCGTCTACACTCCACCTCACACGGAAACACCTTGAGGATTGAATAAAAATCTAGAATTCTGGCCTTCTCTGCAGGCTTACTGAATTAGCATGCCTGGAGCTTGGGCTTAGGAGTGTACACTTTAAGGTCCCCGGATGAGTATTGATTAACATGAAAGTTAGAGAAACACTGCTGTTTCAGCCTGCTTTTTAAATAGGGGTGGCTGCCTGACGCAGCTACGGAGCTCCATAAAAGCACTTTTATCCGTATACCACCCACAGAAGGAACAACCTAGAACATCTGAGTTGGCACTGGAGCATCTCTTTTGTTTTAAAGTTCCACAGATAAATGTTAAGTACATTACCAGCTGATAACCACAGTTTTAAAAATCAGGCCTTTTCTGAGTAATTTTCTTGTAAAAATAACACATTCCCTGTTTCATTGGCTTCGGGCCATTTCCTTGTTCTCTTACATTACTATTGAAAAATAAATTGAAGTGATAACAAAGTTTAAGTGTCATGTCCTTCACAGATGATATTCTTTTCAATGTATTTTCAACCCCTTAACCTAGAGGAATATACAAAATTCGTTTGGGGAATTCTGAAAACAACACTGAAATTCACAATGTGAAAGTATGGATGTATGTTTAGACCAGAGTACTTTTCACACTGTTTTTTTCTAAACCCTTGGTCTGAAAATAACATAATGTGTAAGAGGGCACTGGAAAGATTGATGTTGTATGGAAATTTATTACCTTTCCCCAACAGGTGTGGAGTTTTTCCTCTTCCAAGATTATTCAGCTAGCTTCTGTTTTTCTAGTAAAGAATGAGAGGATTTCAAGACCCTTAAAGGGATCAGGAATTTATGATATGTGGGACCCCTCTGATCTTTACATATAAGAAATAGTTTGGAGGCCTGTTTCTCTGCCCACACAGAGAAATCTCCACTATCAGTTCCTGCCATGAACATTCTGGCTTTTGCTCTGTTAATCAGTTGCTTAGGACTTTTTACCTCTCCATTATCTCCTACGTAAATCGCTGGATGTTTCTGTAATCTTACTGCCCTATCACCAGCCTGGGATTCTTGTGAAGTTATTTACGACCCCTCATGTGTGCTCTGCCTACCTGAGCCCCTGCACATACACCCTGAAATTTTGCTATATGAAAAAGAGAAGAAAAACCGTGTTGGGTATCAGCTAAGGAGGATTGCTTCTTCAGCTGTTTTCCCCTCACTTCTCTCAACTTTCGAGTTCAGAGTGATTCTTTGCGCCGTCGCGGGCTCTGCTGGACAGATCCCCACAAGACTGCAGGACGGATTCCTGCAATGATACTCAATTTTATCATTCTACTGCAAAGGGATCATCTTGGTGAGAGTTTTTTGTTCTCCTTCTACTTACTGATGCAAAGAAAGAAAAATGGCAAACTGCATTCCTCTCTGAAAGGTCACTCCAACCTATGAAAGCATGCCTTACTTTAAGGCTCAACTCTGCTTTTAAGCATTGGCTAAATAAAAAGAACACTGAAATATAATATAGCAATTCTTAAAACATCATTCTTATTAAGAGTATTGTTAGAATTATCAACTTACTAAATTACGTAAGTGAAGATAAACTAAAAAGGAACTTGTGAACTTCCGATTGTTCTTTGATTTTCAAGAAAGAATGAATAAGAACAACCCATTTATGAAAATGAATTAGATGAGTAAATGAAATTAGTCTCTAGTGCCAGCATATTGGCTTTAAAGCATATTTCCTCAAAGAGTTCAAGAAATAAGAAAAATAATCTTTAGTTACAAAAACAAGAGATAGGGAGAGGAAAGGAGGGGAAGGGAAGAAAGGAGAGAAGGAAAACTCTGTTCTAGAATTTAGTAGTGCCTAAAAGCATTTCTTTTCTTAAGTTTCATCTAACTATATATCTAAAGTTAAGTAATTCTAGCCTAAAAAAGCAAGGGGGGAATTATCTGCTCAATGCTTAGAATCTTATAAGATTCTGAATTCAGATGATTGTAAGATACATAGATGATAGATAGATAGATAGATAGATAATTTTACTCCAAAAAACAGTGATAACATAAAGTAACATAAAAAGAATGAAAAATGAAATTATCTGGTTCATAAATTTTGCTTTAATAATTTTACTTTGAAATACATGCTGCACATTTATGAAACATAACTAAGTGTAACTGGAATAAGTTTGGATTTAACCTTTCAGTCATTAATTAGTTTACTGCTATCAGTAATATATAGACAACATTTATAGTTCTGAAAATATTTTCTGTGAGTGTTCATGTAAAAATTTTTTTGGGCCATTTGAGGCAAGAAATGGGATGAATGAATGACTTGATGGGGTAGTCAGCCACCCAAAAATAAATAGCCTGTCTTATAAAAAAGGAAGGGTGCATTATGCTAATTTCAAATGGAAACATTTCAATCTCAAGTAGTCTAGGAATGTTTGGTTTAACAATAATGTGATTAAAGGGGAAATTTTAGGTTGTATATGTTTCTAGAGTAAAAAAAAAAAACAAAACCAAAAGCAGAAGGCTGTACAACACAAAAGTGTATCCTAATGTACATTACGGACTATTAAAAGTACAATTATAATAATGTTCTTTCATCAATTGTACAGAGGTGGCACACTAATGCAAGATGTTAGTAATAGAGAAAATAATAGGAAGATAAACGGGAATTCTGTATTTTCTCCTATGAGTTTTCTGTAAACCTACAATTTCTCTAATAAAAAAATAATAAGGGGGTTATATGGATTTTTTTCTACATAATTCAATTGCATTAATGCTACTAATTTTATGAAATCCAAGTTTCTAAAGCATAATATCTTCCAAAAATATACCAAGTAAGTTTCTATATTGTGTGTAGTATAAAAACATTCAAATACCATTAATTCTAAACTTATATACTTGCTAAACTCTAAATTTAGCAAATATTTCTGATTAGTTTAACTGTTTAATATACTTGTATAATACTGTATCTGTCTTATTGATAAACTGTGCCATAATATCATCAACATAACATTATCAAGAGAAAAAATGAAATTTTTTTTTAAATGAACACCATAGATAAGAGACTGTTTGGATTAATTAATTTATACCCATATTATGGAATATTATGTGGTTGTTAAATAGAAAGAATTAGAGCAAAATAGTGCTTTGAAAAGATTTACAAGAGGTACTGTTGACTTAGACATATATGATTAAGAATATGAGCATAATATGATTCCATTTGTAATAAAAAGTACAAATAACCCTACATGTTTATAAGCACATATATGTATTTATATAACAATATTAGCATGGAAAAATATAGTTAGAAATATAATTAGCAGGCTATTTGATTTCAGTAATAGGGTTTAGGCAGAGGTTAACATGGGTAGTAGGAGATGGTTTGGGGAAAAGTAAAGCAAGAAAAATAAAATATATGTATAATAATTTAAAATCCAACATATTAAATGAGACCCTGTTCGTACATTTTGTAAAATTTTGTTAAAAAAACAGAGAGGGGAATAATTTTTTTTCTTTTAAATAGGTTAGTGTTTAAAGTTTATTTCCAGGGGGAATCCCTCTTAGCTATATTCCAGAAACAAACTTATATATACTATTGTAATAATCATGTAATACCTTGAACTCATAATTTCAGTAACTAAAACTAAGGGGCAAATTTGGACTTCTGGAAAGGAAAATCGGAAAGACTACATAAAGTTAAGACTATCTTGCAAAATACATGTCCTTATAGTATTTTAACAATTGCTTTTAAACATTTTAACCAAAGTTAAAATATTTTTATTAATTATTTGACATTTGTTAACGTTTAGCTTCGTTTTAATTGCTTTTCCTCTCTTAGTTACATATTTCCTCCATTGTGGAATTTGTTATGTGAACTAACAGATAAGTACCACAGATAGCTTAGTAAATATAATTCCATTGTTATGCCCTATACTCTTTTGGCAACTAGATATATCTACTGATAGACTATTTAGAAATATAGTAGAAATACATTACTACATCATGCAGTAAACAGACACATTTAAAATGTTTTAATTATGTTTGCTTTATTTCACTCTATGATCAACAACTAATAGATACTTTGAGAGTTTAAAAATCCACAAGTTGCTGTCATTAATAAGAGGAAGTTCTTACAATTGTAGGATACAGTTTTGACAGACTCAGATGCATCAAGAAATGAGCAGTATTACCAGCATTCTAGAAAATAAGAACATACTTCCTACACTCTATCGTCTATAACCCACAGCCTCAGCAGGAAATCGAAGATGCTGACTTACTTTCATAGTGAATGAGGAACCCCACACTGGAGCGGCTGTTGTCTGTAGTAAAAAGCAGGTACATGAAGTTCCCTGTACTAATGAGGAACTGCGGTGCCTGCGTGCCATGGTACTCTCCAATCAGCGGCGACGAATTAGCGGGCCCGTCTCTCACCTCCAGGGTGTCATAATTGACTTCAGTCTGAAATCTGCAATTATTTGTATGGGATCAGCAGAGTGACTCAAAACCACATTACTTACAGACATTCTGATTTTAGGTTCCTTAATGAATTAAAAATTTCATATATATCAATATAAATAGAATATTTAAAATTCTATATGTGTTTTTTAATGTAAGGATATATAATATTTAAGGTAAGTATGTCATTTTGGAAGCAAAGGTGCACCCTAGATGCCTCCCTCTTTCCTAATTCTCTCCCCTATAACAGCATAAATAGAAAAGGGAGCTGCTATTCAGCTAATAAAAAAAGAAAAAAGGAAAAAAAAGCTCAGATTACTTTTCATGAAAAAACATACAAAACAAATAAATGGAAAATTCTCAATTAGTGAAACATCAATTATACATTTTCGTACAATTTTTCAAAATTCCGTTTAACTGACTATGATTGTCTTTTAAAAAGGCATACTGCATTTTAATGATCTCTTCAAAGAGAAGAGTAATTCAAAACATGTGACAATACTTTAAATAGCCTTCTTGAAAAAAAAACCCAGTGTCTTTTTAAATTGTACTAACTCTTTCAGGATATTAGACTAGCACTAAGTATATCGCTACTTCACAAACTAAGTGATGCTTTAATGATTTGAAAATTTTAAAACAACTTCCAAAAAGTGCTTAACTTTTCTTCCAAGAAGGACAGTATGCTCCCATAGAATCTGTCTCGAGATCATTTTTATATAAAGTTGCAGCCACTTGGGGACTCTGATGCAATGAAGGTACCATTCTAGGCACTGAAATAATTTTCTAAATGGGCCCATCTCGTCCTCAAAGAGCTAACCCGGTTTCCAAGTGCCCGGTTTATTCTCAGGGAGCAGCTTATTCACCGTAAGGCTCTGACTCACTCAGTAACTTTTAGCCAAAGAATTCCATGGAAGCCTACGCCATTATCCCCCAGGCTCTGCACTGGATATTGCTGAAGAGGAAGGCATCTTGAGAGAAAGGAAGCTATCTTAAATTAGTCTCAGCATGGAACAGCAAAAAGATGTTGAAATCAAAGTCCTCTCTCCTGGTTTTCATTACATTATGTGTACTCCTTTTGGTGCAAATGCACGATAATAATATATTCTTGCATCTAACTAGGTTTTGCTACCCAGACCTCCATCCTTCCAAAGAAGAGTAATTGAAACAATTTCCGTATCACGTGGCTAGGCTAGAACAAGGAGACCCTGGGCTAGTGCAGTTGGGGTAGCGTAGTGGCAACTTTTTCTATTACTATTCTACATTTTCCTCTCAAGGCTCTACGATTTCTCCGTTTTCTGAGTTCAAATTCATGATGGCTGTATAAGCCTAAAATAGATCTGATTTGATATTTTGCTGTAAAGGTTTCATACACTTTCGCTTTAGTGAAATTAAAGACTGATACAATACACATCTCAACACCAGGAATACTTCCAGGATAACCTCAGAAAGAGATAAATCTGAACGGTTTTCATTATTTTTTAAATTAACACACATTGTATAGCAATACCATCGATATGGAAATTAATTTGTGTGTAGAAACACATTCTTTATTAGCATGTCAGCCTCTGGTTCAAGGCGTAAAAAAAATTCAGCAGTAATTAAACAGTTGTGTACTATTTCAAGGGGAAAATTAAAAATATATGAAAATATCATAAATATTTGGAACATATAAATGGAATTTAGCAAAGTATCACAGAGCAAAAATATTGAAAAGACAAAATTGGGAAAAAAATAAAATGAGTGCTTTTGTTCAGGCAACTGAAAATGACATTCTAATAAATTGTGCTAAACTAGAATGCAAAAACACAGTTTTTAATAAATATTAAATTTGATGTGCTGCTGGGTACCAGGGGAAGCTTCTCCTTTTCCCTTCTCAATAACAGAAAGTATAAACCTTAAAAGAAATGAAATTTAATGTATTGATTAATTATAGTTTTTTCCCCCTAATGATGATGGTCATATGCAG
>JAQZBX010015372.1:18946-37705 GCA_029593785.1 Cabassous unicinctus
GGGGGGGGGGGAAAGTTAATATGATGATGTTGAGCTATCTTGAAACATCACAATATTTTTATATTACAACACAGACATCAGTCTGGTCAAGAACATCATTGTTAGAAAAAGCCCAATGTTATTCAGAGATTAAACTTGAAACATTAAACAAGGATGCTTCCTTAGACTTTAAAGCATATGATTACTTTCAAAACATTTATAGTTTTGAATCATCAAATTTATTTCAATGTTGAGACAAGTTTTATCATGCAGAATTGAAACAGCATGCTTATTTTTTAAATTATGAAATACATCATTAAATAAGTAATCTTGACATTTCAGTGAGAGTATCACTTATGCTTTCTAAAAGGCACTACATAAATAATCTGTTGCACTCACCCGGTTGCCAGCTCTGCAACTCAATATTACTCTCCAATGACCAATAACCATTATTAGAACTGGAGAGGAAAACACCTACGGTACCAAAGGACTGTTGAGCTGCTTTCACGTGCAAATATCAGAGCAGGCTCCAAATCCAGAGACAGACTCAAGGACCAGCCATTGTGAGTACTGGGGAATGGTCTCACCTCAAACCTGCAGAGCTGAGCTGATAGCAACTCTTAAGAGGACACGGGACCAAATGACAAGTGTGGCTCTAGAAGATAACAGTCAAGAACAAAACTTACCAAACAAATGCTTAAATTCGTGTTATGTGAACTCCTTTCAGGGAATCAATGAAAAACTGTCATATTTCTATTTTTAAGATCTAATTAATAAAGACGTTGAACATAGGTAGCTCCTTGGGCTCCAAAGTTTTTCTTACCTATCAAAAGTTATTTTGATAGAATGTCCTGGTTTTGCTTCAATTACCCACTCACAATTTAAAGAATCTTTATAATATCCTGGCCATCCAGGAGGCAAAATGACTCCACTTGAAGCTGTCAAATGTCCACCGCATGGCGCTGGGAAAGAAAATACAAATGGAAAGCATGATACTAATCAGGCAAATTAAATATGTTTAGATAGACAATAACAACACAATGAAAAACACAGGAGTTTGCTTCTGTATTAATGAATTTAATATTTTCAAATATTAAAGCCAAACTTATTCCCAAGTAAACTTTAAGTTTACGGAAAGCAGCATTTACATTTTCTTCGTATGGTTATACATATTAATAAAGCACACAATTTATCTAAAGCGTAAAATCAATGGTATTTGGTATAATCACATAGTTGTGTGCTCATCCCTTCAATCATTATAAAAGCATTTTCATTATTTCAATAATAATAATAAACAAAAAACAGACAAACAAACAAGAAAATCCCTCATATTTATATATACTTTAAGCATATATATATATTTGCTTCAGGTTGTGTTCATTTAATTAAAATAATTTGCCACACACAGCATATTAAATTATTGGTGAATGTTAGAAAACAAAACAAAGCTTTCAATCAAAGTGAGCAAACACACGTTAGTCTGAATTGATCCTTTTGAGGTTATGTATAATAAACAATGATCCATAACCACAAAGAAAAAAGGGAGTTTGAGGAAGGTACTTGCCTTAGGCTCAGTAAAAATAATGGTGCATTTCCACAAAACTAAAGGAATTTTTAAATAATAGCATATCAATATTTAAAACCACAATTAAGAAATGTTTCGGCCTAGCCAAACACATTTTTAAAAAATTTTGTCCAAACTTTTTTCAAACTTCTTTGCCATTAGTAATCCTCTCTATATCTATAGATATCAAATAAAATATCAGTTAAAAATGGTTATGATCACAGCACATTTTTAATGTAATTAATACCACTGAATTTTATATCTGAACATGCTTAAAGGGGGAAATTTTAGGTTGTATATATATTACTAAAATAAATTTTTTTTAAAACATACTTTTGGAATATATTCATTTTATGAAAAATGGCAATATTTATTAAAATGCTGAAAATATGTATACAGTTTGATGCTAAAGTGATCTGACAAAGAGAAATCTAAAAAAGTAATCATAGTAGCTCTATAATATAAAACATATGAAAAAAAGCAGAAAAGTAAAACAATTATGAAAAGAATATAATCATTTATTGGAATATCATGAAGTAATGTTTTGAAATTCTGATGATGTGCAGTTGGGAAAAGACCCAGACCAAAAGGGGGAAATCATAAATACAAATGAGTTTTTAACAGTTAAGGGATTTCAAAGCAAGTTGGGAGGTCATTCCAGAGGTTACGCTCACGCATGTCTCAGGAGGTTCTCACTGACAGCTGCAGGGAGCAGGGGGCTCCTGGGGGACCTAGAGACACCTGGGCACTGCAGGCAGGGCAGACGACCCCAGGAGTTCAGCACCCGGTCAGGGGGCCTACACTTCCTGAAGTGATGAAGCAAACCCTTTACAGAATGCAGCATAAACAAAACTAAACATTAATTTCATTGTTAATTAAATATCCAAAGATACTATATATGAATGACTTATATAACAATACAGAATTTTTAACATTTTATTGTACACAAGACATTTATAAATCTGTATGATGAGTTATTAACGTAAACGTTATTTCCTACATAAATATAGAGTCATAAATTTTCTACTATACTCAGTATTTACTTGGGTAATACTTTTTTCTTTAATTCTGAGGTGTCATATTTCTTGTAATATACTTAAGTTATCACATATTACTAATAGATATTATATTGTTAACTTGTATTTTATATACAACTTTATAATTTACTGTGCATGCACTTTGGGACTTTTATCACTTCATTATCCCAATGAAATAGACATTTTAATCTTTATTGTATAGATTAAGAAAGTTAAATGCTGAAATATTAAATGATAATCTCAAGTTTGCTGTATCCATCAGCTCAGATTAGGCTACCCTGTGGTAACAAACAATTCCAAAACGTTAGTAAAATAGGAAACGTATTTCTCACATGTGTCTGCTCTATAACTCCTTTCTTCAAGTAGCCATGAAAAAGTCTTACAAAGGCAAATAAAGCCTCTGGGCTAGAAGCTGAATATATCACTTCCACTTAAAACTAAATATCAAGGTTCCATCAAACCTTGAGAGGACAAAGAAATGAAATCCTACTTGGTGGAGAGCCAGAAATATTTGGCGAATAGAACTAATGATGTTCATATTCACACTGCTAATAATGAAAAAGCAAATACTTGAATGAGGTCTTTAGAGTGCAAATTCTCCTTTAATTTATTGAAAATTTAAATTACTTTGATGGACTTATCTGAGAGTGCATTCCTAAAATAAGCTCCTCCTGATTAGATACATAATTTCTGTATGTTTTTAAAAATATTATTATATAAATATGAATTAATACTGGTTTTATAAAATGTCATATAGGAAAACAGTCCATCATTTCCATAATCTGAAAGTTTAAATACCACTAAAATTCTCCATATTTTAAAAATACAGAACTCGCTTATGTTCTTCTATGGTATATGTCTTTTTCATGTTCCATCTTTAACTTTTTTTTCAGATATCTTAATTTTTGTAATTGTGGTTATTTCTCTTTTATTTTTCTCAATATCTATAATTTTCTTCTTTTGTGGACTCCTTTATTAGAAACATACAGGGTTTGTCAATTTCACTGGTATTATCCAAAAGAACTCAGTTTTACGTGTAATTATTGTTTCTAACATTTGACCTTTATTAATATTATCTCCTAAATTGTTTTTGAATTTTTTCCAACTTCTTAATCCTAGTAATAAATTCCTTTATAGTCGTATTTTGTTCAACAATGAAAGCATTTAAGACACGCATTTTTCTCCCTTGTACAGTTTTTTCCATCTTGATTTTATTGAGAAGAATGTGTTCTCATTTTCATGGTTTCCAGATAGTTTTTGATTAATGGTTTCTGCTCCTTTTCAATACATGGTGTTTTTTATTTCTAGATATTTATTTGTGGTTCTAATTTTCTTATATATTTATATATTAAATGTAATATAACCAATGCACATGGATCATATTTATTTTACTTTTTAAAGCTTTATAATCTAGCCAAGCATATAATTGATTTTTTTAAAAATAGTCTATGAAAAACAATCTTATTCAATTCTTCTTTGATATTTTATTTTTCCCACTAGATTCATTTAAATCTAAAGTAGAAATTTTCTTTCTTTCTTTTTTGACATGTATAAATTTTTTATTAGAGAAATCGTGGGTTTACAGAAGAAACATGCATAAAATACAGGATTCCCATATAACACCCCACCACCACCATCTTGCATTGGTGTGGAACAGTTGTTACAATTGATGATAGCACACTTTTATAATTGCACTATTAATTAAAGTCCATGGTTTAACTTACGGTTTCCAGTTTGTGTAGTGTAGTTCCATGGATTTTTTAAAAAAATGTTATTGTTACCATATTTGCAATCTAATATTTCCTCTTACAATCATATTCAGATATATATTTCAGTGCTGTTAACTGTGTTCACAATGAAGTGCTATCATCATCACCAACTACCTAGACATTTCCATCATTCCAAACAGGAAAACTATACATTTTAAGCCTTACCTTACCATTCCTTATCCCCATCCCATCCCATCTCCTGGTACCCTATATCTAGATTCTGACTGAGTTTGGAGTTTGCTTATTCTAATTGTTTCAAATCAGTGATATCATAAAACATTTGTCCTTTTGTGTCTGGCTTATTTCACTGAACATGATGTCTTCAAGGTTCATCTATGTTGCTGCCTGTATCAGAACTTCACTCCTTTTGATGGCTAAATAATATTCCACTGCATGTATATACCACATTTCAGCTATCCATTCATTGGTTGAGGGACACTTGGGTTACTTCTATCTTCTGGCAACTGTGAATATGCTACTTTGAATATCAGTGTGCAAATAACTGTTTGGACCCTGCTTTCAGTTCTTTTGGGTATATACCTAGTAGTGGGATTGCTGGGTCATATAGTAGTTCTAAACTTAGCTTTCTGAGGAGCCTCCAAGTTGTCTTCCACCGTAACTTCCCATTTTACATTGCCACCATCAATAAATGAGTGTTTCTATTTCTGCACATCCTCTCCAATATTTATTTTCCTTTTTTTTTTTTTTTTTTAATAGCAGCCATTCCAGTGGGTGTGAAATGGTATCACATTGTGGTTTTAATTTGTATTTTCCCTATGGCTAATGATGTTAACATTGTTTCATGTGCTTTCTGGCCATTTGTATATCTTCATTGGATAGATGTCTGTTCAAGCCTTTTGTTCACTTTTAAATTGGGTTGTCTTTGTATTGTTAAGTTGAAGGATTTCTTTATATGTTCTGGATATCAAAACTTTATTGGATATGTGTTTTCCAAATATTTTCTCCTGTTGTGTAGTTTGTCATTTGACTTTCATGTTAAATTCCTTTGAGGCACCGAAGTTTTTAATTTTGATGAGGTCTCATTTATCTATTTTTCTTTTGCTGCTTGTACTTTGGGTGTAAATTCTAGGAAACCACTGCCTGGCACGAGGTCATGAAAATGCTTACCCCTGTTTTCTTTCAGGAGTTTGATAGTGCTAGCTTTTATATGTAGGTCTTCAATCCAGTTTGAGTTGATTTTTGTATATGGTGTGAGGTAGGGATGCTTTTTCTCTTTTCTTGCAAATAGAGATCTAGTTTTCCCAGCACCATATATTGAAGAGACTGTTCTTTCCTAAATGAGTAGTCTCTGTCACCTTGTAAAAAATCAGTTGGCCATAAATGCGAGTATGATTTCTGACCTCTCAATTTGATTACATTGGTCTATCCTTGTGCCAATACCATGCTGTTTTGATTACTGTGGCTTTGTAATAAGTTTTAAGATCCTGATATTCTTTACCTCTTTCTCTGTATTTTTCATCTCTTTGAACATTTTTTAAAACAAATCAATTTTATTGATACATATTAATAAAGCATAGAAGTCAATGCCATTTTTTAAAGGCTTTGTTTAGTATGTCAACATTCTCATCTCCTTCACTTGTGTTTTCTGGATTTTTATCATCTTCCTTTGGATGGGCAATTATTTCCTGTTTCTTTGTTTGTCTTGTACTCCTTTGCTGCATGCTGTACATTTAAAAAATTTTTAATGTTAACTCTGGAATTTACTCCCTGGGTTGTCTGTTTCTTGGGTTTTTTTTACCAATTGGTGATAAGACAGAGGTTTTCTTGAGCTTCGACACTCTTATCAAGAAGGTCTGCCCAAGGCAAATGCAATGTACGCATTTTCTGTCTTTCTGTGCCTGTGTCTTGTCCTGGGCTTTTGCTTGCTAGTTGCTTTGGAGCTCCTCTGTTTACAGGCACTTGGTGTCCCCTCTGTTTCCCAGGAGACAGACCACCCTCTCCAGGGGGTCTGAAGCTGGCAGACCTCTGTTCCAGACTATCCACCTCTATTATTTTTTACACTTCTTTTGTTGTCTCAAGCTGCTTTTGCCTGAAGTCAAATTCTGGGAAGAGGGCACAACAGAAAGTAATTTCTCAAGTCAGTCTTTTCCAGCCAAAACAGTGCCCTGGGAAGGGTTTCAGGAAGGATGCTAAGAGTTCCTGTGTTAGCCCCCAAAGCTGAGCTCTCATGGTCTGCCCAGCAAATGCAACCCTTCAGCTAACCGTCACCCATAGCCAGAGGAAACGTAGCTTCTTTGTCTCCACCGCCACTGCTCCTGCTCAGGGTGCGTTGAAACAATGGCTACCCTTGGAGCCTGGCCTCAGCAATCTGAATTCACTAAACAAAAGGTATGATCAGTCATCAGCCATGCCCACCCCTGTTCTTGGGGAAGAGGATTTATATGTCCCTTTCTGTCACCAGCAGCTGGCGAGAGTCTGGACACCATGGTGGCCTGCCGTGAGAGTTGGGGGATGGCACCAGTAGCCATTGAACAGAGAAAGTAACTTATTGTTCTTTACTGTAACTTATCAGCCTCTTTGTCCCACTCTTCCTGATGCTGTACAGTGTTCTTCAGACTCCGGAGTTTCAAAATAGTTGTACAGGCAGGTCCTCCCTGCTTAATAATTGTTTCGGTGGAAGGACTGAATCCTGGAGCTCCCTTCTCTGCCATCTTCCACAATCCTCTCCCCATAATTTCTATTACTTTTCAGAAGGAGAATTGATCCCACTATCCAGTCAGCCATATGAACAGAATAACTATCTACCCTCTCTGAGACTCTTCTGTGCTCAGTAATTGGGTCACTCAGTGCAGGTAAACTTTAAAAATCTCCTGATCATATACTATTTCCTTTTTTTAAAGGATTTTCTTTGTTAGTAACCTATTGCTGGGTTTTTCATTTTAAGTTAATCTGACTCTCTCTTCTTTATAATGGAAGAATTGTCTATTCATATTTAGTGTAATATTTTTCCCTTGATTATGACTTTACAATATCTACGGTCTAAATCCAGCACCCTTCCCACTCCACCAATTGTGCTGAGGTATTTATTTACACCTGCAGCTTCTAATGCATCTGTAAACAGCCTGTAAAGAGGTAAACCACATAAGTGACAGGTAGAATTATGGACAGAAGAGAACAACGACTAGAGGGTATGTTTATTTTAATTTTTTCTCATGAGGTTGTTCATGCTTCAAAGTCAACAGTGATGTGATTGGCTAAAGCAGTATCTGCAAGCATGTTTAAACATGCACCAATATTAGCAGCATATAATGACAGATATAGGTCATTTTACATCAGCATATACCATGCAGAACTGTGTGGGAGAGAGTGTGGTCTACAGTGTGAACTATGGTCCATGCTTAGCGGCAAAGCCCCAGGATGTGTATATCCGTTGCAGGTGATGTGCCACTCTAATGAAGAATGTTTATGTGGGAGGTTGTGGGAGGAGTGGGAGGTGAGGCACATGGGAATCCCTACAATTTTTGTGTAACATTTATGTAATCTAAGTATCTTTTTAAAAATTTTTAAAAAATTAGTAGCATATGCATGAGCACTCATGTGTGTATATTGACTTACACAAGTTAAAAATCTATTAACTTATTAACATCTTATAAAATGCAAGCAAATATAAATTAAAATATTTGATAAAAACTAACAGAAATAAAAGTTCTACTATTGTTTTCTTCCCCTCAGTGTAGAAATTTTCCATCCCCTGGTGATGCTCATCACCCACCAAATTATCTTAACATGTTATTAAATTATGGAAACTAGAAATCTTACTATAAGTTTGGCACTTGTCAGCCAAGGCTGTGACTAATACCTAGTCAGAAGTTCCTTTTAAAAATAATGGTAAATAACTTTGACTGTTGGACTGGGGGCAGTATGAAGTGGAAAAATATAACCTAACTCTTCTGTGTTACTGGTTAGATATTTAGGAGTTGCATCCTTATAAATTTAGATTATGGCTCTCATCAGATTACCTGCAGTTTGAAAATATCATGGACTTGATATTACATCAAGGCTATCAATATACAGCAGTAGTCTACCAACAGTAGGTTATATCTGATACATTTATTTTCTCTTTAATTATTACACAAGAAGCACATATTGACCCTGAAAACTGAAAAACCAAAAATAAACAAAAAGAGGAAAAACCATCCATAACTATGATTAACATTTTGCTTATTTTCAAGAAAGTTTTATTCAGGAAAATTATAAAGGTGCATTTTAGGCTCCATAACATACAGCTGACAAAATTCTTTTAGCTACACATTCAGATAGAGCTTTACATTATGGAACTTTGAGATTAACATCTTAATGTGTACTTTTCTTCTTAGTTTTTTAAATTATTATGAGGTGCACAAATATTTATGTTTTCAAAAATGGACTATAACTATGCATGTGCTTGCACAGTCTAGTTTTTCGCATAATAACATATAATGACCTCCCTCTCAATCTGAAGCAGAGCAAGCATCACCATCCCAAATTCCTCAAGATTGAGGAATAAACAAACATAAGGGGGGAATGGACCAAAGCAGACTTATTATTAGTATAGTAATGGAAGAACTTGTAACATTGATATCAAGATAGTTGTTGCCAGAGGTTCTGAGGTGAGGGGAAGAAAAGGTGGAACACAGGGCATTTTTAGGGCATTGGAATTGTTCTGTATGTTATTGCAATGATGAATACAGGCCATTATACATTTTTTTCAAAACCTATAAAAGTGTACAGTGCAAAGCATAGACCATCGATCTTGGTTAGTAGCAATGCTTCAATATTTGTTGTTCAATTGTAACAAATGTACCACACTAATAGATGTTATTAATAGGAGAATATATATATATACTTTCGATATAACTTTTCTGTAATCTAAAACTTCTTTAAAAATAAAGTTTATTAGATGAAAAAATCATATCATGAGCATTTTTGATGATATAATCTTTGTTAATGAACCATGTTATCCCATTGTATGAATGCATCATGATTTATTATTTTTTAAAGATTTATCTATTTTCATTTATTTCTCCCCTGCCCCCTTGTTCTTTTTGCACTCACTGTCTTCTCTCTGTGTGTTCGTCTATGTCTGCTTGTCTTCTCTTTAGGAGGCACCAGGAACCAATCCTGGGACCCTTTGGAGTGGGAGAGAGGCGCTCAATCTCTTGTGCCACCTCAGCTCCCTGGTCTGCTGTGTCTCTTATTGTCTCTCCTCTGTGTCTCTTTTGGTTGCACCAGCTCTCCGCGTGGGCCTGCACTCCATGCGGGCCAGCACTCCTGCATGGGCCAGCACTCTGCATGGGCCAGCTCAATGCATGGGCCAGCTTTCCTTTCACCAGGAGGCCCCAGGAATTGATCCCTGGACCTCCCATAGGGTAGATGGGAGCCCATTCACTTGAGCCACATCCGCTTGCCCATCATGATTTATTTAACCAATCCTTTATTGTTTGAAATTTAGCTGTTTCCAACTCTTCACTGTGATAAATAGTGCTGTAAAAATCATTCTTGAACAAATATTTTTCATAGTTGCCTGAATATTTCCATATGATATTGATCCAGAAGTATATTTTATAGCTCAAATGGCAAGAAAATGTTAAGACCCTTAATATGATTTTACACTATGAGGCTATGATTTTATATCCTCAATAACGTGGCCAGGAAATTCCTGTTTCCCCACAACCTTTCCCATTATATTTCATTTAAACCTTTGCCAATCTGATAGACAAAAATGGTATTCAATTTTTCATTTCAAATTTGTATTTTTTCTATTGACTAAAGCTAAATTTTAAAATTTTCTTAGCTCATCGTTCATGGTATATTTTGATAGGAAGGATGTGAGAGTATATTCTAAGATTTTAAAAATGAGTCATAATTAGAGGTCATGGCCTTCTCCTTGAAATTTTTCTCTGGTTTCATTACATAGGGGAGAAAACCAGAAAAATTAAGAAGAAAATGAGTCAGGTCATAATGAAGTCAGCTATGGTAAGAAAAACGAAATCAGAAATAAAACTATGTCATCGTTTTTAGGTGAAATATATCATTTCAGAGGAAAATAATCTGACAAATGAGGCCAGACACAAACCTTCACAACGGGGGACAGTGGAACTCCAAACGACATTTCCATCCTGTAGGGTGCAGGAGATGGACTCTGATCCTTGGGTTTTGACAAAGCCATCATCACAGTGGAAAGAAACCGAACTCCCAAGTAAAAACCTGTCACCAAAACGCCGTCCATTTATAGGAATACCAGGATCGTGGCATTCATTCTGACCAAATGCTGAAAAGGAAGAGAAAGAAAACATTATTTAGATTAAAAATACCTGAATGTTAGTCATGTGTATTAAAAATGAAGGAAACAGAATATGCTTATAAAACAATTTATTGTACCAAATTCGTTATATCACTTGTAAATACATAAATAGGGTCAGTAGCTAGTGAGAAAAAGGGAGGGGGAGGCAGGGACAGGAGAGGGAAGTGAGTTTTTGTATCATAATTCAATGTACATTAGTAAGTGCTAGGATTTGAATCCATTATTACTCCTGACCTCAAATGTCTTGATGCTTTTGACTACATTATTTTGTTACATGGAGTAAGGATGGATGGATGGACGGATGGATGGATGGATGGGTGGGTGGAGAAAGGAGGGGGTGAGAGAGGGAAACCCAAAGAGAGAGAGAAGATGTGAAAGATCTAGTCCCTTACTATAAGTATAACCCAGAGTTGAACCTAAATAGAGTGATCCTCTTTCTTAGGTAACGGGATGATGCTATAAAAGTTTGTTGCTCTCATCATTTCATAATGATTATAAAGCATCTGAAATAGCCTTGAAATTCAACTTCAAATACTTGTAAATGAAGTGGGAACATGAAAGTGGTGCTCGTATAGTCATACATACTTGTGTAAGTGATGTTGAACCCTCTGCCGGTAGTAGAGTGATCGGACTGAAATTCCAAGCGAACTATGTGCCCACTACTGGCCAGCTGGGAAGGTACTTCATTGCCAGAAAAAGTACCGAGAACTGTTACTTCAGAAATCCCATCATCTTTGACCGCAAGGAAGTCAAACTGAGGTTCTACATCAAAATCGTTAAAAATGAGGTGAATTCGACTTCCTGGCTCAGATATAATCAACCAAACACAGTTCATGTTGTTGCCATATTCTTCTGGATAATTTGGTGAGAGGATAATCCCTGATGGTGCAGTAAAGTTGAAGAAACATGAAACTGCAAAGACACAAACATGTTTTCAAATAGTTTGCAAATATCCAAAGTAGTAGTAACGTGAAACTAATTGCTAAATGAGACCGTTAAGAACTTAGAAAGGAAATCCATATCTTCAAACAGCTAAGATGGTCCAACTCTTTTAAAATAGTAATTCCGGACCATAAAATTGTCTCTTCTCCAAAATTGTAGAATTGTAATTGAATATTTTATTATCTTTTATAACTAAAACAGACCCTATAAATAATCAAGTATAGGCCTAATTCAGATATGATCCTACCAAGTTGACTGAAAATTGGTGGTAGATATTATAATTATAGTTATAAGCTCTCTGCCTTCAAAAGAGCAAATATTAATATGCAAATATGCTTGTGTCATAGAAACTATTTTCATAAAATAATATTGCTTCTATTTAGTCTTCCAGTCTGTGATAACTTATCACATTCAGTGTTTTTTTTTTAAATTGTTGTCTTTTATATATATCTTTTAAAGTTACTTAATTTTTATTAGTTCCAGACTAAATATTAATAAACAAATAACTTGGACAATTATACCATGTGTAGCAGTTTGATATTGTTTATGAATTCCAAAAAGAGATATTGGGTTATGTTTGTAAACTGGTTTGTTCCTCTGGGCATATTAGATTATATTGCATTCAGAAGTTTCACTTTTACTTGATTAAATAATAATTAAGTCTTTGATTTGGCCGTAACAGTACGACATTGAGTCCACGCCCCCTTGGTGGGCGAGGACTCATAGAGAAAACCACACCCGCAGAGAAGGGAGGTTGGAGTTTTAATGCTGGAGCCCCAGAAAGCAAATACACAGAGAAGCAGATATGTGAGGAAAAGAGAGAAGGCTCCAATAGACATGGCAGAGACCCTGGGAACAGACTCGAGCTGGTTGCCTAACAGTTTATAGCTGGCCTTGTGGAGAGAGCAAAGCAGCTGGGTCCGGAAAGAGAGAGACAAAGCCTGAAGGAGCTGAGACCACGGAGCCTTAGGAGGTAGAGGAAGGCTGAACACTCACAGAGACCGGCAGCCATCTTGCTCCAACATGTGGCAACAGACTTTGGTGAGGGAAGTCACTTAGGCTTTATGGCCTTGTGACTTTAAGCTTCTACCCCAAATAAATACCCTTTATAAAAGCCAACAGATTTCTGGTACTTTGCATCAGCACCCCTTTGACTGACTAATACACCATGTTTAACTTTAATAATATAAAATCTCTTGAAAAATTTAGTTTTACAAATATATAAATGAACATATGTATATGATAGATATAAAGATATATATTCTTTCTAGAGGGAGCAAGTGTAGAGTTTATCTCTAAGGTGTGGTTTGCATGTAATACCACATAATTTCTTATTTTCTCCAGCCATTAGTATATTTAATTCTTTTTTAAAAATCCTTTTAAAATTGGCTATGAAATATTTCTGAACCAATAGAACAACTTGTGCCTCAATGGTAAAAATATTCAGTCATAAAAGGATTCCACTGATATACTGAATTCTAATATAGTACAGCATCAGAGGCTCTGGATAGATAGCTCTAGTAAGAAGATAAAACGAGACTGGTATGTTTTATGTTCTTACTAGTAGAAAACTCTCAACTACATTTTATCCATTATACATAATAAAATCATTGCTTAATCATAATTAAGTGAAGAAAGCAGGAAAATTGGCATTGCTTCTGATAAATGAAGCACTCCTAAGCTGTTCTGAAAGCTGCATTCCCTAAATGTGTGCTCCGCTTTTTTCTCTTTCCCTTTGCGAGGCTGTTGCAGAACGGAATAGGGTCCGAGTCCAGGCACAGTACTCACACACACAGCTGGGCTTGTTGCCAGACCACTGATTGTTCTGCTGACAGGTGATGACTCTCTCCCCCACCAGCTCAAAGGCTGCCTGGCATTCAAAGGTGAGGGTATCTCCATGGAGAAAACTGCTGCCCGTCCTCTTCCCATAGGCAGGAATTCCAGGGTCCCCGCAGCCTCCCTTTTCAATTTCTGAAAATGGAAAAAACAAATTAACCATTAAAAACTAAATAATGGACACTTTTAATTCCACAATTTAGAAAATGAACAAATGTTTTAGTTTTGCTGGTCTAAACATCATTTTTGTAAATGGCTTCAAAATGCCATTCAAACCATCTAACTCAGAATTACAATCATTAGAAAAAAAGGCGTCATTTAAACTTGAGAGAAAGGTATTTAATTTATTGTTTTTAAGAGACACAAATGACTACACAGATGTAACAATGCCAATGTTGCAATTTATAGATTTTTCTTGGCCCACATATTTCCTACCTGCTATCTGCAATTGCTACCACTAAAACGTAAATACCGTTTTTTAATCTATATGTTCTTTTTAAATGAAAAAACACAATTAAGTTCGATCATTCTCCACTCAGTATTTAAATAAATACATACATCTGAATATTATTCCTCTCAAATTATTGTTGAGATGCATTTGTGAAACAAAATGAATATATTTATTATCTAAAGATGAAAAGAAAATATGCAAACCTGTTTTCATGAAAACATACTTGTATGGAAATATGGAAGCAAATAAACCAAAACTATAAATACATTTTGAACTTTGCTCTGTCTGATACATTGATGACACAAGAATTTATCAGCTAAACTATGTTAGTGCATTCATTTATTCATTCAGAAATATTTATCGAGGACCAACAAATGCCAGGCATTGGTCTAAGGGCAGGGGCAAACAAGACAACATTCTTGTACTCCTGGGGCTTGCATTCTATTGGGGGAGATAACAGAATAAATAATATATATGACTTCAGATAATGATAGGTGGTTTGAAGCAAAGTGAATGAGTGCAAAGGGGTACAGAGCAATGCATGGGGAAGGAAGGGTATTGAATGTGGGGCAGGGAAGTGTTGCCTGTGAAGGTGACATTGATCCCCAGACGAGATGCTGACACAGCCTGTTGGAGCGATGGTGGAAGAGCGTGTCGCGAGGAGGACACACAAAGAGTAAATGCCCTGAACTAAGTGACCCTTTGGAGAAGAGCAGGTAGTGAGGGATAGATGGGAAGAGGTGGGTTTGGACATTGGTAGATGGGTAGGGACTCATGGGAGCCTGTTGGACTCTCCATTTCCTACTGAATGACGTGAGAAGCTTTTGGAGGGTTTTAAGATTAGGCATGACACAATTTGACTTCAAATTTAAAAGATCACTCTAGCTGCTTAGTAAACAAGCTAAGGGCAAGGGGCGGGGTGGGATTTAGAGTGGAAGCAGGAGGAAAGGTGGAGTTTCGACAAATACAGGCTGTTTTCTGTGAACATGTATCTCAAAAGCATGTCAATTGATTTTCCTTCTGAAATTCTTCATGGGCTTGTACTTTATTAGCATGCAGAGATCAAAAGAAAATTCAAATTAGTGTTTATTAGCAATCCATCAACTTTCTAATCAAGCTTTCATTTTGTGAAAAGCCTCAAGAAGCTTGTAACTGAATTTCTGGAACAGTTTTAAATACATGTCTAGTTTAGGTGCCAAGCATGTGTAGAGCCATAGGTCTAAAGATGGCTTATTTAATTTGAGAGGAGAAACATTTACTTCCAAGTATTTGAGAATATCAAAGAAGTGATATCAACTTATAATATCATATTGGTTTCAAGACTTTAACACATAGGGCTTCAACATACAGGACATTGCATTTTCTGTGTTTTTAAAGGGAATAGTATACTTTAAGGAAATATATATACATACACACACACACACACACACACACACACACACACACACACATATATATACAGTGAGTATTGGGTAGAGGTTCAATATACTCTGCTTGCCTCACACCTAATGCTATCAAATAAAGAAGATAATCATTGCAGTAAGAGTTGTATGGGAACAAAAATATTCCTCTATGCATTTAGGCCCAAACATAGTTTTTTTTTTTAAGAATAAGACTTGGCGTTCAATAGGACAGACCTGGGAATGGATTTACTTGAATTTTACAATTGGGATGCCTTGAGATGTTTTTGTTTGTTGTTTTGTTTCGGGTTTTTTCCCCACTGAAATAGGCAAAGGGAATTGAAAACCTGATATGATTTATAAAAGCTATAACTTGTCTTTGGTGTGGCCTCGCAGAGCTGTCAAAGGACCAGCTGCTTCGGGTCCTGGTTTAAGGTACAGCTCTGTAGTCAGGAGCCAGTCCCCCAGACTTGGTTTTGAATTTCTTGGCCTTTCCCTGGTCACTGCGAGCAATTTAGCCTCGATTTTCACATTATTAGGTTAGTACTTCCCACTCAAAGTGCGGTTGTGAGAATTAAAGAATATGCTTCACATGAAGCACTGGATACAGCACTCACTAAATGTTAGCCACTACTATGATTACTAGAAAGTCATAGGCTTCCAGAGGTTTCTTTCTGCCTCTATGATACTAAAGTTCAGATTTTCTTCTTATAATAAATGAAATAATTATGACATTTTTGGATAATATCTTCTATATCAATTGAGTCAAGGAACTCCTAATTTTGCAGAGTTTTCAAAAATAAAATGGTTATAGTTAACACAGCACAGGTACTGAGAAGGGTCCTTCTAGTCTCATGATGAGGGTCAAGACAGAGACCTGTGGTCACTGCTTCCACCAAAGAGGCAGATATTCATTTATTGAAACGCAGAGCCTCTGCTAGACTCAAGCAGAACCTGTGTCCAAAACAATCATTACTGGGTGTCTGCATAGGGCATCCATGGGCCTTTACAGATATTAGACTAGCTGCCAACCAAAGTAGCATGGCGCACAATCAGTAGGATTGTGTTGTAGCTGTTTATTTAGGAAAGCAATATAGAACTGCTATAATATGATTATTCCAGTGAAGCTTCATTTGAGAGAGTTTATTTTGGACATTTTGCATTCCTGACACCACACAATGTCACTACTGCCTGAAATTTTTGTGACAAAATCCACACTTATGTTAAAGTTTCCCATTGGGAGTGCTATTACCCTCCGTTGGGAAACTCTGCATTGACCTCACGTGCTTTTTGAACAAGTAGAAGATGAAGAAGACAGTGTAGACATTGAAACAGGGAACTGCATCAAATATGCTCCTGTGCTTCATGAAATGGAACATGTCAACTATGATCTTGAAATGCATTTTTTGAATCAAAAACTACAGTTTGTTATCGATTAAAAGATTGAATTCCTTTAAAAATGGCTGTCAGAACATCTCTTCTAAGTCATCAAACTAGAAAGGGGATTCAATAATGAAGGAGCCTAGGGAGAATATTTGGAATTAGACTGTAATTATTTTCTCACTATTTCTCTAAGACTGAATAGCCCAAAGTAACATTTCTAAGCAGCTTGAAATATTTGTACAAGTGTTTACTGGTGACTCAATGATAATCCTATTATTGTGTTTTATCTTTGAAGAAATCATCTTTAAAAATATAAAATACTATTTTGTTTTCAAAATTGTATATTTAATTTTCTTTATGCAGTATTTATTTTTGAATAATTTTAAAAATTTATCTGTAAAATATATATTAAAATGGTATATTTTTACATTCATATTTAATAATTTTGTGATATTTTATAATATGTCTATAAATGCTTATATTTTAAAGGAATAGTTGTATTCACTATTTTTTAAATGAATCTTAACATTTCTTTTTACAGACATATCAATATTAAGTCACATGTAAACCAACATACTGGGCTTGACAATTTTTCTAATATGGCATTTCCTACTTCTTAGACTATCACATGGTATTTCTGGACAGAATACACTTTTGCATAAATGAGACTAAATGCTAGAAAGCATAATACAGGAGCCAAGTAAAAGAAATTCTCATTAGGATGCAGATTATTTTTGTAACCATTTCAATCTACAAAGAGAAAAGAAATTCAGGTCTCTTGATACATAATACCTTAGTTGCTGTCTTTGATATTTTCTGCATGGTTTGGTATATAGATTGCCTGTAATACTGCTTGCTAAATGACAACTTAATTATAATTCATCTTTCTATACTTTGCACCTATAATAAGCTTTAGCACATAGTAGTAGAAGCTCAAGTGAATAAATGGCTGTTTTAGTAATAACTAATTTCTCTTGGACTCCTTATAATACTAAATACTTTAGCTTCATGCCACTTAGACTCTTTAATTGTATGATTTTTTCAGCATAATGGGGTCTTTATGTTTTTATTATCAGCTCTTGACTACTTTCTTTTTATTCTATGAAAAATTGATGACCTTGACTGCTCTGGCTGTAGGGTCTAAGAAATAAGCAACCAAACCAAGCCCCTGCCCTTGGAGCTTGCAGTTTAGAGCAGACAGCAGATAGCAAGGTGATAGACGATGGAGAGTGAGAAGAGGTTCTGTCTGGCAGAAATGTTAATATTTGAATGAAGTGAGAGAATCAACCACGGTAAGTGAGAGAAGAGCATTCCACCTGCAGCAAACAAAAAATACAAAGTGTTTTTGGTTCAAGAAAGTGCTCCGCAGGGTTGAAGAACCACCAGAAAGCCCAGGTGGCCATAGTCTGATGAATGCAGGCATGAGTAGGACAGGAGAACAATGAGCTGGTCAAATACCAGATGATGCAGGGTCTTTAGACATGGTGAAGATTTGGACTTTATTCTTTCATCATGTTGTGTTATAATCATGCTGTATTCAATCTATATGAACCAGAGACTCATATCATTTTTTCCCCTAATTTACTGTAAAATATCATGGCATGGAAAAGATTAGGAGAATATGTATTTATATATCATTTTACAAATATTGGTATGTATTGTGAAAAATTTGATTTTTACCCACAATAAAAAAAAATTATAACAGTAACAGCCAAGAAGCCATACAAATAAAGAAGGCCAAATAAAATTAATGTTGAAATAACAACAACAAGAACAAAATATTAGGAGAAGCTACCAAAATACATCCATTCTTTGCTGTCAAGAGCTCCAAACCAAAGGAAATTAATTATCATGAAGATTTTAACTTCCCTCAAAGCACTCATATATGCTTTGGGGCGGAGGGGCAATATGCTTTAGGGAAAAGACTGGGAACTGGAGAATCCAGGTTCAAGTCACAGATCTTTCATTTATTAACCATGGAAACTTGGATTTATTATTCTCTTTGCTCCTATTCAAAAAATATTTGTGGAGCACCACTGAGGTGCTGGGTTCTAGGACCAAGAATTTCTTATCTTCAAGACCTCAGAGTCTAGT
>JAQZBX010015373.1:0-37606 GCA_029593785.1 Cabassous unicinctus
CACTATTTGAAGATCACTATAATCTTGAGTTTGAAGTTACAATTCAATTGAAAGATTGTTCTTGATTAGGAGGAGTAAGTGAAAAGGGGTTGATTTGAAACCAGCTAGTTTGTGTTTCATTCCTGGATCTGACACTTAAAATCTATAGAGCTGTATAATATTTGTGAGTTTTCCTAATTCCTCAGAATTTCCCTTGCATCATTCTTATGTGGAAATCAAAACTTTCTAATCAGGTTGTTTTGAGGAGGTAGTGGAGTATATGCACAGACATCCCATAATACCTATTCCAAACTTTGAGTTCACTTTCCTCTACTGTACCATTCTACACTACTTGTATTTCTTTCTAAGATGTTTGCCTTCAAGTCAAAGAAGTGTGAGTGAATTCCACAGTCAGAAATATTTCAGGCTAAATCCTAGATTTGCTAGTCAGAAGCACCCTTGGCCAAACTGTTTATCTCACTAGTCCTTTGGTTTTTCTAACAATGAAAATATCTCCTTTGGGCCTTGAATATAATATTTAATACATATGAGGTGCTCAGCCCATGACCTGGCTCTTCCAATATCTAGAAAACTGTTACTCCCTTCTATCTTCCTTACAGATTGGAAACTGAGCGCTAAATAGAAAAAGTGGCTCATCTAGGAAAAAAACAATTAGCCTGCTCTTCTCTTCTTTCCTCTGAATCTCCATTCACCTTGCCCTTGATTCTTGACCATAGACTTAATGTGTAGTTTTGTGTACAAACTTTAAATTAAGGGAGAGATGGTGGTGTTTTTTCAATGCAGGGCCATTTAAAACAAAACTAAAAAAGTCTGAGCTGTGAAAATAAATAAAACAAAATAGAGTTATTATGGCTAAGAGATTTAAAATGGAGTTGAGATGCCATTCAGAAGGTTATTCTTATGCAAATCTCAGCCAGATATCACAAACTGCCAAAGTATACAAAGCCTCAAGCAATAATGTTCCTGAAAACCCTAAGGATAACTGTACACCATCAACAAACCACAAAGTAAAGAAATCATTAAACTACCTAACTTGAAGCACATTTGGAACACCACCACTATCCAACAATCACATATACCTTATGTAATCTTTTTCTTTCAAAACCTTTGCATGGAAGACAAAATCTGTGCTCTCAAATTGTAATTTTACCACTGAGTTGCCCTTGCAACTCAGTTTGCTATTTCTCAGTCCACAGAACTGAATTCAATCCACATTTTAGTAAATAATGTCAATTGATACATGTATATATGTATTCCCTGTACTTTGGCAATTAACCAACTTATTATTTTAAAAGAAAATTATTTTTTTAAAACTATTTAAGAAAGCCTTTCATTTATTTGGTGTCAGCTGGTATGCAAGGAAAATCATATCACTATATCTATATCCAGGTGTGCATATTTACATGTAGAATCAAGTATAAATGTACACAAAGGTGGTTTTCCAGTATAGATTAGAACTTGAATTTTAGTGTCTGATTATATATAAAATATATTATCTATTATATTATTATTAAAATGATATAAAGTTCTATAAAATAATAAAAATTGTATTTTTGCATTAACAAATTTCCTTTTCTTAAGAGTACAAAAGGTTTTAATGACAACTAAGACTCTAAAATGTGTTGTACCTTGTTTGATGTCCCCTTGTATTATCCATTTGGTAAATGTTCCATCTTTGTTACAGATGGTGTCTTCATGTGTCCATTAAATTATGCTATTCAAATCTTATTTTTATCTATTTTGTCATTCAATTACAGAGCAGAAAATGTAATATCGTATTCCATTATTTTTCCCTTTTATTCCAGATGGTTTGTTTGAAATATCATAGTACCATTTTATTATATGCATAAAAATTTTAAATTGCAATTGTCCATTTTACTATTTTGAAGTGACTTTGTATCTCTTCACCAAGTGTTTTGAACCACCTTCTTCCATTATGGTCTCTTGGAAACAATACATAATTAGATTTTGTTTTATTTCTCAGTTTCTTATCTTTGATTTCCAAGGAGATAATTTTCAGTCATTGTAATTACTGATGTAATTGCAATCAAGTCTATCTCTTCTGTTGCACTTTGTATTTGTTGTAACTATTCTTTTGTTTCTTGCATTTTTTTTGTATTGAATGAGATTTTAAAAAATCAATCCACCTTTCACTATGTGTTTAATATTATATACTCTCTTACCTTTTTATTCATTAGCTTATAACTTAGGTATCCATATTCATTTGATCAATGACTAAATTAAATAACACCTTTACTCTGCTCCCAGATAATGTTAGCACCTTAGAATAATTAAACTAAATTTTTCCCTTCCAACTCATATGCAATTGCTGTTGGGTATTTTAAAAATTCTCCTTAAAAAAAAATGCACACACACAAATAGACATAAACAAACTGAAAAAGAAGTCAATCAATTACTAGGTATAAATGTTTCTGTTTTTTAATAAGTTTTGTTTTCCTTTTCCCTATATGCTTATTACTTTCTTTGTTCTTCATTCCCAACAATTTCAGAAACCGTGCCTGTATATATCCTTTATTTATTTTTATGTCAGCTTCATAAGAGTATAATTTACTCACAGCAAAAAACATTCTTTGTATTGTACAGTTCTATGAGTTTTGGCAAACACAGAGTTGTGTAGCTAGCAACAAAATCAAGATAAAAAATGGTTCCATCACTCAGAAAAATTCTCTTTTCTCTTTATACTCATTTACTCCCTGCTCCTTACCCTGGCAGCCAATGATTTGTTTCTTGTCCCTATAGTTTTGCCCTTTCCAATCATAAAATAGAAATGAAATCACACATTGCAAAGTTATTTTGAGTCTACATTCTGTAAGCATGATGGACTTGACAGCCGTCTACTTTGTTGTATCAGTAGATTCTTCCCCAATTTTTTGCTGAGTAATACTCCATTGAGTGTATAGAACACAATTTGTTTCTTCATTCCCCAACTGAAGGATATTTGGAATGTTTTGGGTTTGGGGTAAGGATGAGTAATGCCACTGTTCATATTTCTGTCCAGTTTATTTAAAAAACAATTTATTGAAGTATATCATTCTTACATGAACATATATAAACTATAAGTGTTCAGTAAACAGTGTGAACTTACAACACAAACATGCATAACATCCTGTCCAGTTTTTTGAGCGAACATTTTTTTAAATTCTTCTAAGCTAAATAATTGTGAGTGGAATGTTGGGACATAAGGTAGTATATTCTTAACTTTATAAGAAACTGCCAGACTATATTGGTGTTAAAACCATCAATACATGATTGTTCCAGGTATCACTCACATTTTAATTTTTTTTAAAGAAGCTTTAGATTACATAAATGTTACATTAAAAATATACAGGATTCCCATATGTCCCACCACCTCCTCCCACACTTTCCCACAATAATAACATCTTTCATTAGGTTAGTACATTTGTTACAATTGATGAACACATATTGAAGCACTGCTAATAACCATGGACTATAATTTACATTATAGTTTACACTCTGCCCCACACAATTTTATAGATTATGAAAAAATGTATAATGGTCTGTATCCATCATTGCAATGTCACATAGGACAATTCCAATGTCCTGAAAATGCCCCCATGTTACAAGTGTTCTTTCCTCTCCCTCTCCTCAGAACCTCTAATTTTTAATTGAGATGAAAAATTCACATATCATACAATCAACCATTTTAAAGAGTACAATTCGGTAACATTCACTGAATGTCATGCATTCACAATGTCCCGCAGTAACCACCTCTTTCGCATTTCAAGACTTTTCCATCATTCAGAAGAAACCCTGGATTTATTAAGTAATTAATCCTCATTCCTCCTCTGCCTACCGCTAACAACACTAATATTTTTGCCTCTATGGAAGTACCTATCCTGAATATTTCATAGACAAGTAATAATGCAATAATGACCACCAATTAGGTTTATTTCACTTAGTATAATATTTTCAAAGTTCACCCAAGTTGTAGCATTTATCAGGACTTCATTCATTTTTATGGCTGAACACTATCCCATTGTTTAGTTATTTATGAAGTGCCTGACATTTAGGCTATTTACAGATTTTGACTATTATATATAGTGCTTTGATAAATATTTTTGTACTTCGCTGAATATTTATTTTCATTTCTCTTAGATATGTTCCTAGGAGGGAAATTTCTGGGTAATATGGTAAGTACGTAATGCTGTTTATCTTTCTGAGGAAGTACTAAGCTGCTTTCCATAGAGGCAGTACCATTTTACATTTCTGCCATTAATTCTTAAAGTTTCCAATTTCTTCACATACTTTCCAACAATTTTAATTATCAATTGGTTTATTTATTTGGGTTTTTTGTTTGTTTATTATAATCATTCTAGTGGGTGTGCAGTGGTATTGCATTGTGGGTTTTATTTACATTTCTTTAATGACCAATGATATTGAAATCTTTTCATGTGCAAGAGTTCACAATTTGCATATCATCTTTGGATAAATATTGTCCAAGTCCATTTTTAAATTTGGCATGGTGTCTTTTGTTTGCTGAGTTGTAAGAAATTTTGTTTTAATATTTGGATATTATACTCATTCCAGAAATGTTTATTTGTGTGTCTGTGTGTATCATACATATATATCACAATTAAATATATATAACATACATGTATAAAAGTATATATGTATATGGGTACAGAGGAAAAGTGATAGTCATGTGAAAATTCCATTTTACACACATATATATGTATGTGTATCTTTATATCAGAACATATGCAAATATACATCAATCCCTAATCCAAAAACTGTAAAAAATTCCTTCAAGTTGGGATTATCTAAACAAATTATGATTCATCTGCAAAATGGAATACCATGCAGCAGTAAAAAGGAAAGATATGCTGATACATATAACATACAATGTAGATGAAAATCAAGTGCATTATGTTAAGTTTATTAAGGTACATCCAAAGGTATGTTTAAAGGTGTTAAGTAATTAATCATTGGAATAGAAGAGATGATATAAAATCCTACCCTCATTTGCATTGCTTCCCATATAAGATGTAGGCACTCCTTCCTTGTGCATCCCCATTGCTTCATCCATGCATTGCTTGTCCTTAAACTCATGCCTTCAGCCCTCAAATCCTGACCCATTTAGCCAATGGCTCTGCTTCACAGCCACATTGATATCTACTAGAAAGTTTAGGCCCAAACTGATCTTCTAATTTAGTTGTCCAAACCTGCCCAGTGCAGTGGTCCTCAGTGCATTAAACAGTGCTACAATACTCACTTCTTCCATCAACATCTCCTCACCCAAGCCACTGAATTGTCTCTACAGCATTAGCTCACATATCTGCCTTCATTTTTTTGTTTTGTTTTTAGTGAGACAAGCTTTTATTTGAAAAATTGTTTTGCAGGCAGAATTTGAATGTGTCAAACCATAAAGGCTTATACTAAATTTTCCTTTGTTGACTCACCTAGGACAACTAACTAGGAGATGATGATGGACAATGTCCATCCCAAGGAACAGAGTGTCTGCAACTGCAAGCAAGATAGTTCCATCCATCTGCCCCATGGGATCTAGCCACCTCACAATTAGAGGCAGAATGAGTATCACCATCCCAAAATCATCAAGATTGGAGAATGAACAATGGACAAAAGTAGACTTACTATTATTCTACTATAGAATTATTGTTATTCTAGTAGTGGAAGAATTTTCATCATTGATGTGGAGGCAGTGGCCTCCAGAGATTCTGAGGGGAAGGAGAGGGAAAAACAGGTGTTATATGGGGGAATTTTCAGGACATTGGAATTCTCCTACATGACATTGCAATGATGGATACAGGCCATTATATATTTTGAAGTAACTTACACAATTGCATGGGACAGAGTGTACACTATAATGTAAACTATAATCCATGGTTAGTGGATATACTTCAATGTGTGTTCATCAATTGTAATGAACATATCACACTAATGAAGGACATTGTTAATGTGGGAAAGTATGGGAGAGGTAGGGATTGGGACATATGGGAATTCCCTGTATTCTTTATGTTACATTTATGTAGTATAAACTTCCTTTAAAATAAATAAATAAATAAATAGAAGTTAAATACTTTTATACTTCAATGAATTTTGTCAAGAAAGTGAAAATGCAACCTACTCAATGGGAGAAAATATTTGCTAACCATTTATCTGATAAAGCCTAATATCCAGTATGTATGAGGAAATCCTACATCTCAATTAAAAAGACAATCCATTTAAAAAATGGTCAAGTGATTCTAATAGACACTTCTCCAAAGAAGAAATGCAAATTTCTGTAAAGCAGATGTAAAGACGCTAAACATTACTAGATATTAGGGAAATGCAAATCAAGCTACTATGAGATATCTTCTTACACCTACTAGACTGGCAGTTATTTAAAAAAAAAACAGCAGAGAATTACAAGTGTTGGAAAAGATGTGGTGGTAAGGGACAGTTGCCCACTGCTGCTCAGAAAGTTGAATGGTTCAGCCATTGTGGAGGATAGTTTGGCAATTCCTCAGGAAGATAACTATAGAACTTCCATATGATCCAGCAACTCCCCTTCTGGGTGTATACCCAGAAGAATTATAAGCAGGGCTATGAACAGATATATGCACACCACTGTTAATAGCAACATTATTCACTATTGCCAAAAGTTGGAATCAAAGCAATTGTCCATCAACAGCTGAATGGCTAAGTAAAATGTGGTATATATGTACAAAAGAATATTACTCAGCTGTAAGAAGGAATTAAGCATTAACACATGGGACAACAAGGATGAATCTTAAAGACCATATATTGAGGGAAGTAAGCCAGTCCCTGAAGGACAACTATTCCATGACCTCACTGATATGACTTAAGCAAATTGAACAGAGTCACAGAGCTAAAGTGTGGAAGATAAGTTATCAGAAGACACGTAGGAGGAGAAGGTGGTGATCAGATGCTCAATATGGGGAAAATCTATAAGGTGTAAGGCCATGGTTGGGCAGTGGATGAAAGTGATATTGGTGCAGAGATATGATTGGGTTTGGCAGTGCTAGGATGTGAAGGGAAGTAGGGTGGGGCTTGGGTTGGACTATCCATGGAACTGGGGGTAGGGCTGGAGGAAGGAACAGGTGAACTCTAGGGATTTAAATGTCAGTGTTTAAAGTTACAATGGTGAGAATGTTCTTTTTGAAAATATAGCAGGGGAGGGTTACTGCTACAGGGCATTGGGTTGGGGAGATATGTGTGATAGGGTGCACTTAGGTTATGCTTCTATGGAATATGAAAGTTTTCATCTTGTCAAAGTGTTATCTGAGTGGATGGAAACCCACACAATAAACTAGAAAATAATAAACCCCCATCATGGGGAGTTCTGCTATATTCTCTATTAGAGGGCAAGGATCTCTTAATAACATAAGCAGTGCCTAATTAATAAAAAAGAACCAATATTTCAAGCCTTCAGTATTATTGTATGTAACTATGAACATTATTCTTTAAAAAATGAAACTTTGGTTAGCATAGGTTCTTAGAGGAGGTGGATGGTAGAATAGAAAAGAAGGAGCATAGGGCATTTTTAGGGAATTGGAATTGCTCTGCATGATCTTGTAATGATGGATACAGGTTATTTTAAATTTTGTCAAAACCTATATAAGTATATGGTGCAAAATGTAAACCATAATGTAACCTATTGATCATTGTTAGTAACAATGCCTCAATATTTGTAAATCAATTGTAACAAATGTCCAAACATATGTAAAATGTTATTAATAGGGGAGAGTGGGAGAAGGGGAGGGTATTATAATGAGTTTTTTATATGGTAACATTTGGATAAACTCTTAAATGTAACAAGGGAGACAGGCATTAAAACATCATTTTTAAAGATGCTTTAGATTAAATAAATGTTACATAAAAAATATAGGGGATTCCCCTATATTTTTTATATGACTTTCCTGTAATCTAAAGCTTCTTTGAAGATGAAGGAAAAAAAAAAGACAGTGGGAGTTATACAGAAGAATTTGTCACTGTACATAAAAGATAACAGATCTTATGGTGATGAAAGACACAAAGAAAAATTTTAATATAATTTTTAACTCTTTTATTTCTTTATTTTTTGCCTTTCTTTAGGGGGAGGTTTTGGATTGCAGAAGTGTCACAATTGTGGGTGAGGAGAATCACTGGTGTGTGGTGTTAGTAATGGGAAATGTGGGGAGGCGTGCACCTAGGGCATGCCTCTATGGCATACGAATATGTTCAAGGTTTCATGGGGCATTGTCTCAGTGCATGGACACCCACACAATAGCAGAAAGAATATTCAATTCCCATTCTGGGAATTCCAGCTACATTCTCTAATACATCAGCAGGAATCCCCCAAGAACATGGGCAGTGCACAGTGAAGGAGCACGGACCATTACACGAGGCCCTTGATATTGAGAGCTGTACTTATGAATAATTTCTTATGAAATAAAAAAGGAAGAAAGGGACCAATAATTGGTTATGCTTTCTTTTTTTTTCTTTTTCTTAATGCATTTTAACTTCATTGAATGCTTTGGTATAATTTTATATCCCTTTTGTAAAACAGTGTCTCTAGCTACCCTCTATTGTTCCTGGTCTTGACAGTTTGAGATTATTTTTGTGAATCCCAAAAAGGGAAAGATTATGTTTTTAAACTAATCTATTCCTCTTGGTATGATACCCTTTGATTATATGGGATTCAGTTAAGGGGTCCTTGATTAGATTACCTCTTATTATTGCTTTAAGGGCTTTCTTTGATTTGACTATGTCAATAAGCCCCCTTGGTTTGTTTGATATAAAATGGAAACTCACTCAAGACAGACACACAGGAAGGAAGAGAGCTTAGTCATTTTTTATCCTGGGTCCCTGGGGAGAGATGAGCCTTTTGCCTGATAGTTTGCAGCTGACCTTGGGAAGAGACCAGAATATCTGAGACTGATATAGAAGGCCTAGAAATAAATGAGCCCTATGCCAGGAGATAGACAAAGCCCTAAGAGAGAAGACCTATGTCAGCCTGCAGTTGAGACTGGGAAAAAGTTGGACCCATGAAGCCTTAGAGGAAGAGGCTGAAATCCAGCAGGTTTTACCTGCCATATTGCTTCAACACATGGCAGCTGACTTTGGTGAGAAACTACCTCTTACGGTAACTTGAGTTGGAATTTCCATGGTCATGAGACTGTGAGCTTTTATCCCAAATAAATAGCCTTTATAAATTCAATAGCTTTCTGGTGCTTTGCATTGACACCCCTTTGGCAGACTGATGCCTGGTCCTTACATGTCCCCCCAAGATCATGTAGAACCAGCCTCTTCATTCCAGCTCTAACCTCATGCCATCTCTCCACTTTTCTCACCAAGACCTCCCAATCCAACACCCACTCAACAGGATAGTCATCTTCCTGCTGTTTCTCAAACCTGGTAAATTACATTTGGTGTCAAGGCCTTTACCTGTTCCCTCTGCTAAAGTCTCAGTGCCCAGATGTTTTAATGCCTGTCTCTCTTGTTACATTTAAGGGTTTATCCAAATGTTACCATATAAAAAACTCATTATAATATTGAGTGTTAGCATTAATCACCTGGCCAAAAATAATTTTTAAAATCATTTTCCATTACTTCACCCTGCCTATATTTCATTCATTGTACTTATTAACACTCAATATTATAGTGCATATTTGTTAGTTATTATCTTTATTTGACACAAGAATATAATCTCTATGATGATAGATTCTTTGTTTCATGATTATGATTGTAAAATACTGGCTAGCCCATAACTGGAAATGAATAAATTTTTGAGTGAATAAATGTGTGAAAGAGGGGATGACTCAACATTTGAAGTTAGTCTCTTTTATATATATATATATATTTTAAAAATGTATTTAGATTACATAAATGTTACATAAAAATATAGGGAATTCCCATATGCCCTGTTTCCTACACCTCCCACATTTTCCCACATTAACAACATCTTTCATCAGTGTGGTACATTTGTTACAATTGATGAAAACATTTTAAAGCATTGCCACTAAGCATGGATTATTATAGTTTACATTGTAGTTTGCATTCTCTCCCACACAATTTTGCAGGGTATGGCCCATATCTGTCATTGATGAGCCTCCCTTGCAGCGAGGGATTGCTACCAAGCACTTACTGGTGATACAACTGGAAAAAGAGCTTGAATAAAAGGGGGGGAAGTGTAAAGACAAATGAGTTTATATGGCTAAGAGACTTCAAAGTGATTCAGGAGGTCATCAGAGAGGTAATGCTTATCCATGTCTCAGCAAGATCTCATAAATGGCCAAGGTAGATGCTACTAAAAAGAGTGGGGATCCTAAGGGCTCTGGAGACACCCAGGACCTACAGTCATAGCAGATAGCTCCAGAGTTTGGTGACTTGCCTGTGGGCCTTACTCTGGAGCTTGTGGTCCTGAGTATGACAGAGTTGGACTCAGTTGTGACTTCTCTACACATGGTTCTTCTGTCCCTTTTATTTGAACCTATAGTTGGTGCTAGAGTTCGTAGGTATATGTCCAGGACACTTTAATATCTTAGCTGTCCATGTGCCAGCTGGGCCCTGAAATTCAACAGAGTTGCAATACTTACTCTCCAGTTTATTGGACTCACCCAGGACAACTAACAAGGGGATGATGATGGACAAGAAACAGCCCAAGGAACTGAGAGAGCCAACAACTACAAGCAAGAGAGTCCCATCCATCTGCTCCATGGGATCAAAGCCTCCTCTCAATTAGAGGTGGAGTGAGAAACACCATCCCAGAATCCTCAGGATTGGGGAATGAACTATGGACTAAAGTACACTTTCTGGTATTCTACTATAGACTTATTGTGATTCTAGCCATGGAAAAAACTATATCATTCATGTGGAGGCAGTGGCCACTAGAGGTTTTGAGGGTAGGGAGAGGGAAATACAGGTGAAATAAGGGGGCATTTTGGGGAATTGGCGATTTTCCTGAATGACATTACAATGACAGATATGGGCCATTACATATATTTTTAAAAGCTGTCATGTTAGAAATACATGGTATACTACATCACCAAATAAATATCTGCTGTACTAAAGTTAATGTACAAAATAAACTTCATACTCATTCACTGTAAAATGTTAAAGTGAATAGTTTTAATGATCCTAAAATTGTGTGATTCCTTTCTAAGTACACAAGCAATGGAATAAATAATTAAAATTAATATTTTAAACAGAGTATTTTTCAAATTAGAGGGGCATAAAATATCAAAAATTAACAAAACTAGAAATATTTCTTTCCATTTGTTACCATTCTTAACATGTAATTTTTTAAAATCTCTAAAAAAGGAACAGTTCCCAACAGAAAAATGTGTAAAAGATAAAAACATTTCATAAAAGCAGTTATATATATATATACATGAAAAGTCATATAAATATACTGGTTATCCAGAAAGACAACATAAATAATGATGTTCTTAAAATTTTTTCAAAGATGGAAGAACAAATAAAGTTCAATCTTATTTCAGATGAAGTTTGACATTGTAGCACAGTTTACAGAGGCTTTTGGAAATACAATTCAGTGTTGTGTACTAAGATACTTGAAAGGATTTTATCTTTGCCATAAGTTATCTTTGGGAAAAATGCATTCAGAAAATGATTTTTATATAAATATTTTTATTTCAGCATAATTTCTAATTTTGAGATTTAATCAAAATGAAGATATATAATAGGGGAGGACTGTATTTAATTTGATACAATATTAAACTCAATGTATAGTATAAACACACTTTAATCATTTCAAACACAGGGAATTTAACATAGAAGAGTGATTACAGAGGTTTTAAAATGCCTGAAAGAGAAGGTTAGATAAGCAAGGGAAAGGAGTGTTGTTATTCAAAGAGTGGTCACTATGGGACCCCCACATGTCTCTCATTGCTGAACTGATGTGGATGCTACACATCCTAGGCCTGTTACTGGAACCCACCCATGCTGAAGGCAGTCTCCAATATACCAGATTTTGCATTATTGCAGCTCAATATGCCTTTGGATTTCTAGGCCCTATAAGTCCTACATGGTCCCCTTTGACCAGAGCTGCAATGGCATTTGCCAAAGCCCAGCAGCAAAAGCAGAACCAATTTGTTTCTTCAACCCACCCTCCAGTATCTTCCCAGTGCCCCCCACCATCAGAGCTTTACAAGAAACTAGTTGGTAAAGAACTGAAGAAATACTGACTGCAGGCTGAAACTTTTGTGCTTCCATTGAGGCTGCAGCAGACAAGGGTATTCCTGACCGAGTAAAAACAACATTGTACAAAAACTATCATGAAAAACCATGATTTCAGGTACATTTAACTCAGTCGGGAAAATGAACTAACGGATCCAAAATATGCAAATTGATTAAAAAATAGGGTAGATTTTCACTGCAATTTCCATGAGGGTGAGGAGCTGCTTCTATCCTGTTCCCTCTTTTATCCCAAGAACTTGCATTGGGATGTGATAGGCACTAAATGAATATTTTTAGACACGATATCAAAGAGTGTTCTTGTCTGGATGATTATATTACTGTTGGTTTAATACTTTTTTGAGTTCAAATTTTGATTTTTAAACTTTTCTATAATTAACATATTAACATGGAATAAAAACACAATGGAAATTAAATGAAAAGTGAAACAATATAGATTGTGAGTGATAGACATTTTCATAACATAATGAAAAGTGACAAAGAAGAAGATGTGAAGTAGGTAACTTAATTCTTGTCTTGACCAGAGTCCTGATACGGTGTGGTGAGTTCACCATGCTAATTGAACTCAGAATTTTAGTTTCTTAGCTGTGAAGGATGATAAGAAAAGAGTATCTCACAAACATTTTGAGAAGATTAAGTGAGGATATATATATACACACACACATAAATGTGCATGTTTATATGAATACAAATATACAAACGTATATGAAAATATTGATAAAGTGAAAAATGCTGCATATGAACTAAAATATTTATAGATAAGATTTTATTGATGATGTTGAGATTTGAGATTACTTTCGATATTGATTAAGATTCCAATGGCATTGATTTTAACAATAAAAGGAGATAAAGAAAGGTTTGATGTTACTGAAAGCCTTCTTGTTGCTCAAATAAGGTCTCACTCTAAGTTGAACTCAGCATATAAATGCAATAACTTCCCCCCAAGTGTGGGACATGACTTGCACTGAGGGATTACTACCAAGCACCAACTAGCAATGCAGCTGGAAAAAGACTTTGACCAGAAGGGGAAAAGGTAAAGACAAATGACTTTATATGGCTAAGAGGCTTCAAAGTGTGTCAGGAGGTCATTCCAGAAGTCACGCTTATGCACATCTCAGCAGGATCCCACTGACTGCCAAATTAGATACTACCCCAAATATCTGTGCTCCTGAGGGCTCTGGAGACACCTAGGCACTATGGTAAGGCAGAGAGCTCATGAGTATGGTGCCTTGCCAGTGGGTCCTACTTTGGGGTTTGTGCTCCCCAGTGTGACAAAATTGGACTCAGTTGTGTTTTTCCTACACATGGGTCTTCTGTCCCTTCTATTTGAACCTATAGTTGTTACTAGTATTGGTAGGTATACATCCAAGAGACCTGAATTTTTGGGCTGTCCATGTGCCTGCTGGGCTCCGAGCTTCAACAGATTTGCAACACCTACTCTCCAGTTCATTTGACTCACCCAGGAAAATTAACAAGGAGGTGATGATGGACAATTACCATACCAAGGAACTGAGAGCATCTACAACTGCAAGCAAGAGAGTCCCATCCATTGGCCATATGGGACTGAAGCCCCCTCTCAATTAGGGGTGGAGTGGGCACCACCATCCCAGAATCATCAGGATTGGGGAATGAACTATGGGTTAGAGTGGATTTACTTGTATAGACTTATTGTGATTCTAGCAATGGAAAAACTTATATTATTGATGTGGAGGCAGTGGACACTGGAGGTTCTGAGGTCAGGGAGAGGGAAAACAGGTGTAATATGGGGGAATTTTGGGGACTTTGGGATTGTCCTGAATGACATCACAATGACAGATACAGGCCATTATATATCTTGCCATAACCTACAGAATTGTATGGGAGAGAGTATAAACTACAATGTAAATTATAATCCATGCTTAGTGGCAATGCTCAAAAACGTATTCATCAATTGCAATGAATGTACTACACCAATGAAGGATGTTGTTAATGTGGGTAAATGTGGGTGGTGTGAGGAGCAGGGCATATGGGAATCCCCTAAATTTTTTATGTAACATTTATGTAATCTAAATATCTTTTAAAAATTAAAAAAAATGAAAGGCTTGAGATGAAAACCAGAAAAGTGCAATGGACATATCTACTACCTATTTCTCCATCTCAATTGCTTTCTGCTTCAAAGGTCCAGAGGGAATGTATCAATTGAAAACTTTTATCTACTCTCCTGTTGAGCAGAGAGGACAGATGATGTCACTTTCCTCTTTTTTCTTGTATACTTAAGTGCAGCCACACTCCATTTGAGCATCTGGATGAGGCTCACAGCCTCTTGTGGGCTATTGACAATATCTCCTCCAATTTTCTTTTTTATTTATTTTTAAGGAGAAAACCAATTAACAGCAGTCACACTCCATTTGTTCACCCAGATGAGGCTCACAGCATCATGTAGGTTATTGACAATATGTCATTCATTTTTACCTGTGATCTATTTTTAAGGTGAATAGCAAATGTACTTTCTTCTTTGAATCTCTTTATATAACAATTATTTACCATAACATATAAGGAAATGGGTTTTCAATTTCTAATAATTTATGAAGAAATGAATATATATTCCTATATTTTTGGATGATGTGGATATTTTCCCAAGACTAAAATTTTCCAGAGCTAGAACTACTTATGCTATTTCAAGTGGAGTTACTTCTGATGGTTTAAAAAAAACACAGGAAACAAAATTCTGGATATTATTGATGTTTACCTGAATGAATTGACATTGGGATCCTTAAGACCTAAATAGAAGACTGCAGAGGCAAGATCCTGTCCCTGAAAGAACCAAGTCAGTGATACAGGTTCTGGACCCCATACCTGGATGAAATTTGAATCCTCCGTAAGCTAGTTGGGTGACCTCAGTCTGAGCAACTGAGAATCTGGATTTTCTAATCTGCAAAAGGAGAACAAAAGTAAGAGTCAATACATCACAGACTTTTTAAGTAGTGAAATTGTAGTAAAAGAAATGGGAAGATTTTGACATGCACAAGCTCCTATTAACGGTTTGGACTTGTAATTATTATACTATTACAGCACTATTGATGATCTCTAGTTAAGCACCCACTAAGCTGTTGACAGTAAACAGAAGCAACTGAATTATGAAGAATAGTGATCAGGTAGGCCAATTACTGGCTGTGGTCCAGATATGGCATTCTGTCATCTGTCTGGTGTCTAGGGTTGACTATTAAATAGGCTTGATGACAGTGACCTCAAATCAAATGATGCAGAGATATCCCAGCACCAACCCACCTGTCCCCTGGTTCTCTTTCCTACTCCCATTTCTTCTTACATTTTACAGACAGCTCTGATGTCTCAATTAAAACCAGTCACTGCAGGTATCCTGCTTTCAATCACAGATATAGACTAGAGCAGCAAGTGTGTTTTGCAATTTATCATACAGTTGAAATTGTGATCCAAGTGCAGTTTCCATCTTTAGATGAGGGTGATATTTGTTATAAAGACTGTATTCAGTTTATGTTTCATATCAGAAATAATGTGGATCTATGTTTCATGACATTAAATCAATTTTAAGTGCTGCCTACTGTATTAGCACACCAGAACCTAGTACTGTTAATGAGCTGAATATCATAATTAGTCTTTAAATTATTATAAGTACTGTATAAAATGTATTAGGAACTGTTCCAAATTCATCCTCAAATATCCCTGCATCCTCATCACTTCCCCCAAAGAGGAGCTGCTATTGCTTTTCTGTTGTTAAGGACTTTTATGATGAACAAATAATATTTGGGAAATCAATAACACAGAATAAATCTCCTTAAAAAATGTGGAAGATTATATTTATGATTCTATTCATAAATTCTATTTGATCTATTTCTTTTTCTTATTTATTTTGTAGTCTATTTCAATTCTACTTTAAAGCACGTTTATATTTTTTCTTGGAATGTAATATATTATATTCCAAAGACTGTGTCTTTGCATGTAATCAAGTTTACATTTATCTTTAAATTGTCTTCAGGGTCTGACACAGTGACAGATTGTAAACAGTAACAGAGAGCAGGAAAGCAGTCAAATGGAGTCAGAGAAAGCTCAGTTTTGTTCATCTTCCCTCTCTGCATCCCAGTTTCCATAAAAAATTGATTGTGGTGATTAATAAAGCAAACAATGTTTGCAAAACAACTAAAATCCTGTTGGTAAACTCAGTGACTCCCTAAATATTTGTCCCCTAATCACTGAGATATGGAGAAAAGGTAGAAATTTATGGAAATGAAATTCAACTTAGAGAAGCATGTACTAGATAGAAATGTGAGGGAATTATCCAATAAGCCTAACAAGGGATTATAAATTTTTAAAAAATGAATACATTTTATGGAACTATAAAAATGACCGATTCCAAATTCTTAAATCTATGAATAAGATACTGAAACTAGAGAACTTCTATCATAAAAGAATAAGAGTGAGAACCCACTCTTATATAAATTCTATACTGTAATTTGATTGGATATTAACTCAGTACATTAATAGTATACATGACTACATATCTGTGATTGGGAATGTTCTGAATATTTTCACTATTTTACCTCTTTAATCTTCACCACACATTAAGGTTAAGCCTAATAGTCCTGGTAGATATATCAGAAGAGGTGTCAAATGTTTGGTAAGGCTTTCCTCCAAATAAAAGTTTTCAGTTATTTCCTGAATGCTCTATATATGGGATATATGTCTGAATGTTTTAAAGGTCCCAAATGTCTCCTCAAACCAGAGAGGTAAATTCAATTCAGACTCCCATAAAAAATACTTTAAAATAAGGAGTATGACATCTTGTTTTTCAGTCATTCATTGCTTTTTTTTTTGCATAGATCCAGAATTCTATGAATTTCCAGTACTGTTGAAATATGATCCTATCATCCAGTACATACTGATATATATAATGACATCAGGAAACACATGCTCCTGAACTTTTACAATACCAGTATACCTTACCAATCCTTAAAACTCACAGTTGTGAATTCACTCATTTTTAAACTAATTTGTTGAATTATAGGTAATCTATAATCTTATAATAAATATGCCTGTGGAAATTTTGCTTACTGGCACAAATGGATAGACACCCAAACATGCACACAAACACACAAATGCTCACAGGGCATGCATGTTAGTTATGCACATCCCCATGAGTGATTCATGTAACCCCAATGTTCTCTTTTGTGCTCTTAGGTGAAACTTCATGGACAACACAACATGACTGGCCAACCATACTGGAAGCTCAGCTTTCATCCTGTTGGGACTCTTCAGTCAATCTAAACACCCAGCTCTCCTTTATGTGGTCATTTTTGTGATTTTCCTGATGGCCATGTCTAGAAAGGCCATTCTGATCCTTCTCATACACTCTGATGTCCACCTCCCCACACCCATGTACTTTTTCATTAGCCAGTTGTCTCTCATGGGCTTGATGTACATTTCCGTCACTGTGCCCAAGATGCTCATGGACCAGGTCATGGGTGACAATAAGATCTCAGTCCCTGAATGTGGGATACAAATATTCCTCTATGCAACACTGGGAGGCTCAGAATTTTTCCTTCTTGGTTCCATGGCCAATGACTGGTACGTGGCCATCTGCCATCCTTTGCGTTACCCTATCCTCATGAACCACAGGGTTTATGCCCTCCTGGCATCTGGGTGTTGGTTCTTGGGCTCATTGAATGGCTTTGTGCTCACTCCCGTCATCATGTCCTTCCCCTTCTACAGATCCCAGGAGATCCATCACCTTTTCTGTGAGATCCCTGCCATAATGAAGCTTTCCTGCTCTGACATCTCACTTGTGGAGACACTTATGTACCTGTGCTGTGTCCTCATGCTTCTTGTCCCTGTGACAGTCATTTCAAACTCCTACTTTTTCATCCTGCTCACAATCCATAGGATAAAGTCAGCAGAACGCCGTAAGAAGGCTTTTGCCACATGTTCCTCCCATATGACTGTGGTCATCCTGTTCTATAAAGCTGCCATCTACAGCTATATGCTCCCCACCTCCTACCACACACCACAGAAGGACATGGTGGTATCTTTCTTTTATACCATACTCACGCCTGTACTAAACTGTTTAGTCTACAGTCTTAGGAATAAGGATATAACAGTGGCTCTGAAAAAAATGTTGAATTTGGGTCTTGTCTCTCAAGAAAACATAAAGTAGTAAATTTATATAGTAACTAATTATTTTCTTTCTCTTTACACAAGAGAATTTTTGAATCATATACCAGTGATATTCCTCAGGCTCTAGTGCCACAGTGTTGCATCTTGTTGCCATAGATTTTTAAGAGAATATTTCCCTGTAAAGGAAAGCTCTTCATTATTACACTGATTCTCCATTCAAAATGTTCTATAATATTATATTTTATTGATTCTGCATTCACTGAGATTCTGTCAGAAAGACATAATGAAAATAATTACAGGTAAATTTCATGCTGTGTGCAACTAATGCTCATAAGAGAGAGGTATAGAAAGTGAGAAGAGAGAAGTTATGGTGTTACAATATTAATTAATATTAACAATAAATGAGTCTGGTGAAAAGGTATATTGTGTTTTATGTACACATTCATTCTATATTTCTAAAATATTAAAATAATTTCCAAATAAAAATTATAATATCAGACTTTACTCTCCTTTATTGAGCTCATACTCTTTATATGGTGGAAGTGTATCTAACTTAATATCTTAGGAAGCATGGTCATTTCAATATGCTTATTCATTATTGAAAAAATTCAGTTATCTGCACACTTTTGTGGGCTGCTACCTTATTGCACATGGTCCAACCCTGAAGTCATCCAGTGGGTATGAATGGTCTGCAACTGTTTGTATCATGTGGTAAATATAGGACCCAGGACTGCATTAGTGAATGTGGGAAAATATTTACCCAGGGTGGAAGGCTAATTTTGGGAAAGTTCCCTCTATGAGATGACATCTAAGGTGGCTTTGAAGTTGTGATTAATTAGTCAAAGAAGAAAGGATACTTCACAAAATATCCAATCCCTCATTTATTCAACAAATATTTCTTATGCTAGTTTATAATCTAACAATTGTAACAAATGAGATTAAAATCTGAATAAATCATGATTACTGTCCCCAAAACATTTGAACTGTGGTGTAATTGTATACACAATTAGGTGCAATAAAGAACGCAAATTTCATTGACAATCATATGCAAAATTATCATTCGTAATAAGGTATCACTTCTATCTGTGAAATGTGATTTGCAACAAAAAGAACAACAAAAAGGCAGCTGAGCGAGGTCGTTGGAGCTGAATGTTGAAATTGACTCCATGATACCCTCAGATAAGCATAGGAGGCTGGGAGTGTAGAGGCAGGGGCTGGGCATGTTCAGTTATATGATGCCAGAGAAAAGCCACAGGAAGAGCAAAAGATCACAGAGTTGAACAAGAAAATCTGGTAAATCTTCCAGTGGCTTGGCTTGTTCTTTCTTGCTTCAATTTATGGCCCCATTTCTTGCCCCTTTGTGAACCAGGGTTTTACAACCAGTAGTGAAATTATTGCATTTTCATTTTAGAAATATCACTTTAGTGGTAAAAGATAGGAGAAGTGAAAGACTAGAAGCAAGGAGACCAGGAAAAAGACAATGGTCAACTAACTAATGTTGAGGAAAGTCCCCACAAGAACAGAGATATTTGGGGTTAAGTGGAACCTTGTTAAATCTGTTAAATAAATTCACATATATGGTTGTATATCTATCATTTTCAAATGGGCTACAACAAGCTTGAAAAATTAGGTGGTTTAAAAATAGAATTTCCCTTTTCCCATTGATACTTTCAATATTTTCATGACTGTAAAATCCAAACCATGAAGTGTTTTAGGTGAAGATGTTGGAAAACTAGTTTCCAATAATTTGAGGGCAGTCTAACCAAGTGAATAAGATATGCACACATTTTAAAATTTGAAATAATTTAAGTGTTTTTTATGACTCCTCATTTTACTGGTCTATAATGATAAACCTTAGATATGGGGAACAGATTGTAAATTGTTAGATTTTGGAACCATATTCTTCCAAAGATATTTGTTTGTCTGTACCATAACAAAGAAACAGTGTTACTAATCCTCAAAAGCAATTAGAGGACTGTAATTTGAAATCATTATTCAAATTTAGATAGAAAGACACACTTGCTTAGATCTATAAGTTTGCAAAATTTTTCAAAAATCATATTATTTCTTCAATGTATTCAAAGGATAAAGTTTGGTGAAACAGAAAATCTAAACCATTTTTCTAGGGATGGCATAGGAAATGAGGCCTAATAAACAAGATTAGATGCATTGACATCCACATAATATAGTTTTAATATAGCCTTTTATCCCTCTTTTGTTATTTAGTAAATAAATGCTTTCTGTATCCATTAGTCTCAAAGTTCTGAAAATGTAAACCCCTAATGCTCGAACTAGGAGGACCCTGGAGTTGTACAATGCAAATGACATTTTTTAATAAGAAAATGAAATATTGAGGTGCAAAATGTTTTTTTTTTATTTTTTTTTATTTTAGCACACTATCTTGAGTACTTTGGCAATTCAGAACATGGAGACTGGGTCATATTCCATAGGATGGATTTGTTATCAATTTTTAAATAGTCTGTTATTAAGATCATGGGGCTATTATGAACCCTGATGAGTATTATTGAAAACAAGTATCTTGTTCATAGAATTTTCTTCATATATGAGATTATCTTTCCAAGACCTTTTCCCAGAACAGAATTACTAGCTAATGACAAACATATTTTTTTGAAAACTCTATGCAAAGTGCCAATTTGCATACTATTAAAAAGTAGGCCAATTAATCCATCAGCCAAGACAGAGGACCAATTCTCATATTCTGATTGTATAGGATGGTCTCTGTCCTACTTCCAATTGCCTATCAGTCTGCCATTCCATATCATGTCTGTTCTGTGACTCAGGTAAGGATAATTTGGCCTTTTGTATTTTGCATAGTTTGTCCTATGAGAGATCCTGTCAGGCAAATGGAGGGTAAGAGTAGCCTGAGATCTGGGTATTTCCTCCCTCACCAATGTCACTCCAATACTGATACTGGCAGTCACTGAGTACATCAAACTATGATCCCAGATATTGCCAGTGTTCACATTTCCCTGCAGTTAAAACTTCTTTGAATCTAAGAAATGCTGCTCTTTTCATTTTCCATCAGGCCAAAGCCTGGAGATAACTTCCCCTTGTTGTTGGATTTGAGTGATTCTCCATTGCTTGATGGTTTTCCTTAACCCTGACCATTTTTTTAAGGAAGTACTGGAATTGAACTTGGGATCTTGTACATGGGAAGCAGTTGCTTAACCACTTGAGCTACATCTCCTGCCCCCTGCGCATTTTTAAGCTCTCATTAATCTCTCCCTTTTCTGCCTCATCCCTGATGTAATCATTCATTTATTAGCTATACTTTGGAAATATGTACCAATGTTATTGTTTCCTTTTAGATGATATGTTTGGATGTACCTTTCTCTCATTAATTGTGATTTAGCATGTTTTTATATGTTTGTATATTATTCCTCAAATTTTGAATTAATCATCTGTAAAATTTGCCTATTTCTTGACTGGATATTTTGTGTTATATGTGACATCCAAAATACCAAATGGAAAATATAATACCTGAGTAGAAGTTATGTCAGGTCCCAGATCAGACCACTGCCAGAGACCCAGTGAGAACTCAGTGGACACTAGTTTTTCTAAATTTACCTTCTATCCCTCTACTTTAGAGCATATACAATCCCCAGAATGTTCATGGGAAAGAAGTAGGAGGAGACCTAGGACTGTGAATGTGTGAACACTTATCATAAATGGTCTAAATCATCAGAGGCTAGTTATCTCAGTGAGCCTAAGATATTATTACCTAGTAAGTTTGAAGTTAACTTTTCCCACCCCAGGAAATCAAGGCTTTGGAGAATTAAATGATTCATTAAAGAAAATATCACACAGTGCCTCATTCCTCCCACCCTTTGCTGGAAGGAATATCAATCAAAAGTAATGTATATAACTCAAGGCCAGTTTTCTTACATACATGTATCAAAATATCAAGTATTTAATTTATGTATATTCAAGAGATAATGGAGCTCTGACAGCAAATCCCAAAATATATAATGCCCCCAACACAGAAGAATACCATTTCTAATTCACATAAAGTCTGAATCACGTGATGTTATTGATAGGGGACTCTCTTCTGCATTGCTATGCAGACACTCAAGCTCCTGACATTATTTGGCTCTGTTATGATCCTTGCTTTACTTCCAATTTATATGATCATTCTACATATAGATGGCAGAAGGGAAAAGAACATGGAAAAGAGTTTTTGGGATATTTTGTTCACATCTGTTTTGTTCAGAAAAATTCACATGGGCACACCTAGCTACAAGAGAGGCTGGGAAATGAGGTTGAGCTCAGTGCCTGGGAAGAATAGGTAGAAGTTCAGTGGACAGCAAGCCAGTCTCTCCCACCTTCTTCTAATTTACATTAATGTCATCATTTGCCTAGATTGTTCTGAATTTATATGTTCAATTAATCTTGCTGTTTTCAGATCTCCCTATCTTTTCAGGAATAAATAAAGTTCAATTTACTGAATCATATTAATAATTTCATACTTCTCTATATAATTAAATAATTTATAAAAATTTAATTTTATTTATTAATTTATGTGCTAAAGGAATGCTAGATTTCTCCTATTTCACCAATTAACAAAATATTATAAAGTATACCTTGATCATATTCTTTCTGTATACATCCATCAACATGGTAAGTAAAATTTTTCTCTTGGTATATAGTTAACGTGGAAATTTTTGTTCTTGTTAAGTAGTTTATGGACTTTTAAAACTTTATTAGATTCTGAAAAAATTAATTTTAAAATTGTATTTTCTTCATTTAATTGAGAAATATTTATGAAGCATTAAAAAAATTAATTGTTATGTGTCTGGGAGTTAAACAATGAGCAAAACCCAAAACTGTATACTTGGCTAAATAGTTGGTGGGTATTTGTTTTGATTTTTGTTTGATTTTCTCAGTTGTAAGCTTTTCACTGATTTTTATTCATTCTTCTTTATTAATGAACACATTAAATGGCATGGATGCTTTTTTTATAGTAATTTTGGCTCTTTTTCATAGGTAAGTGTGTGATTTATTTATTACTATTATTTTTTAACTTATAAGTCCATGTATTTCCAGATTGGACTAACTTTTTTTAAATAACAAAGATTTTTAAAGTGCTTAAAAATTTTCATTGCAACTGTACATATTTTTGTACAATGTATTTTCTTGTTTAAATTTCTATGGTTTGAGAATATAGTCTAATTCATACTTTGTAGATTTCACTGATATTTACAATATGCTAAGGAAATATCCTTTTTGGGAAATTCATATGTTTTCATCAAGCTTATTATTGCATGTTCAAATCCTGATAGCCGTTTCTGCTTCCAGGATAATTCAGCTTTCTACTTTTAAAACAAGAAGTAGAGTGAATATTCCTCATAGAAGAGGATGAAGTACCTTCTTGTTTTTAAACAAAAATACTCAGGGATCATTGTTACAGAAAAGCTTAGGAAAATGCACAATGATGGACAATTGCTTGTGTGATTGTCACAGGGTATACAAGAGTCTATCTTTATGTCTTCAGATTGAAAGAGAAGAAGTTTGAACATATTGAAAGATTAAGTTTGATTCTACAGCCTTCTCAATGTTACCTTTGCTTCCTAACAGAAGATAAAATGAATGAATGAATGAATGAATGAATATAGATAGATAGATAGATAGATAGATAGAGTCATAGGTTCAGGAAAAAACTGCTGGGGATAATGAAGATGTTATTATCATAATAGCCTTATTCCATTGGTTACCTTCTCTTTATAATCTATGGTTTTATTTCATTTTATTATGTGTTAAAGGTCATCTTTGATACTTAGTTTCCCTTATTCTATATCCTTGTAGTTGTCCATGTTTCCCCAAAAATATTGTCTGAAAGAAAGTAAAGAAGAAGCAAAAAAGAATTTAAAAAACATGGTAAAGAAACCATAAAAGAAACAGGAAAAACAAATAATATGAGTGAAAAATCATTTAAAAAATTAAAAAGAAGAAGAATAGTAAAGGCGGAAGAAAAAAAGTGACAGAAAAATGGTAAAACAAAATAAAAGTCTGGAAAGATGAGAAAGGAAGAAAGAAAATGAAGACCAAACAAGAGAAGGTGGGATTAAAAAAAAAAAGAAATAGAAGGGGGAAATATGGAACAAAGAAAAGAAATAAAGAAAAGAAGGAGAAAAAAGAAAAGAAAAAATAAAGTAAAAAGAAAAAAAACACAAAATATAGACCTCTCCCTCAATCCACTAACTGTATAATGCTGCCAATGCTCTTCAACCAATCTCTACATCTAGGTACCCTCCACAGGTAAGGTACCCAGATGTAGAGAAAAAAATGAGGATTAAACAGTAAAAAAAATAAAAATAGGTTAAAAAACCATCGATCTAAGTTTCCTGTGATGAGATTGTTTGTCCCCCAGCTCCCATTTCCCCAGGGATCCAGTGGGTTACCTGACAACATGCTGGATCACTCCCTGGTTCCCTTCTCTTCCAGACCAGTTGGATGCCTGGTCTCTAGCTGTCTTTCCCAATCCCCTTTTCCCTCTGTGGCAAACACTATTGATTTATGGATGGGATTGTGTTTGATACTAGTAGTCTAAGGAGGTTAATATATGTTGGAGGGCTGCTATAGGATGATACAGGGAATATATAACAGTTGTTTTGGTTGGAGATGAGGATTGTGATTAATAAGATACATACAGAAGTGTTCTACTATAAGGTGTTAAGAATATGGTGGTACATGGAAAAATATAACTAAAGCAATTTATAGACCATAGGTGATAATAATAGAATAATGTTTTTAAAACAAAAGCAAAGAAGGAACTATGTTAATACTAAAGGTAAAAAATATGGGTTTGGTTTTCTGAGATATTAATATGATTAAGCATGTTTTAGTCTTTGTTTTCTTCAATAATAAGGAGACCTTGACTACGTCATTTAACTAATCTGTGTTCGTGCATATATGTTTCTGAACATTAGATGAGTTGAAAGTGCCTGGGTAGAGCTCATTAAGAGTAGTGGTTCTTTTTTTAATAGCTGCCATTCTAATGGGTGTAAGATGATATCTCATTGTAGTTTTGATTTGCATTTCCCTAATAGCTAGTGATGTTGAGCATTTTTTCATGTGCTTTTTAGCCATTTGTATTTCTTCCTTGGAGAAGTGTCTTTTCAGGTTGCTTGCCCCTTTTTTAAAATGCTTTGTGTGTCTTTTTAATTTTGAGGTGCAGGATTTCTTTTATATATGCAGGAAAATAAGCTCCTATCAGATATATGGTTTCCAAATATTTTCTCCCATTGGGTAGGCTGGCTTTTTACTTTCTTGATAACATCCTTTGAGGTGTAAAAGTTTTTAATTTTTAGAAGATCCCATTTATCTATTTTTTCTTTTGCTGCTCATGCTTTGGGTGTGAAGTTCATGAAACCATTTCCTATCACAAGGTCTGGTAGATGCTTCCCTACATTATCTTCCAAGGTCTTTATGATCTTGATTCTTATATTTATATCTTTGATCTCTCTTGAGTAGATTTTTGTATAAGATGTGAGATGGTGTTCCTCTCTCATTCTTTTGGATATGTATATTCAGTTCTCAAAGCACCGTTTTTTGAAGAGGCCATTCTTTCCCAATTGAGTGGGCTTGGTAGCCTTGTTGAATATCAGATGACTATATATGCAAAGATCTATATCAGAACTCTCAATTTGGTTCCATTAGTCAGTATGTCTATCCTTGTGCCAATACCATGCACTTTTGACCACTGCAGCTTTACAAGTATGTTTTAAAGTCAGGTAGCTTGATACTTCTAATTTCATTTTTATTTTTTGATATGTTTTTAGCTATTCAGGGCCTCTTACTGTTTTAAATAAATTTTGTAGTTAGTTTTCCAATTCATTAAAAAATGCTGTGTTGAATTTATTGGGATTGCATTAAATCTGTAGATTCATTTAGGTCAGATAGACATCTGAATGATGTTTAGACTTCATATCCATGAACATGTTTGGAGAGGATGTGGAGAAATGGGAACTCTCATCCACTACTGGTGGGAATGTAGAATGTTCCAGCCATTGTGGAGGACAGTTTGGTGGTTCCTCAAAAAACTAACTGTAGAATTTCCATATGATCTAGCAATTCCAATGCTGGGTATACACCCAGAAGAATTTAAAGCAAAGACATGAACAGATATATGCACACCGATGTTCATAGTGGCATGATTCACCATTACCAAAAGTTGGAATCAACCCAGGTGCTCATCAACAGATGAATGGGTAAACTAAATGTGGCACATACATACAATGGAATACTACTTAGCTGTAAAAAGGAATAAAGTGCTAACACATGGGATAACATGGATGATTCTTGTGGGTTTTATGTTAAGTGAAGCAAGCCAGTCATTGAAGGATCAATAGTACATGACCTCACTGGTATGAATTAAGCAAATTGAGCAGACTCAGAGAGATATTGTCTGGAAGTTAGGTTTACAAGTAATAGAAAGGGAGAAGACATAGGATGTAACCTATGGTTAGTTGAAAGTGTGTAGTTGTGTATTGAAAGGATATGACAAGTGGATAGTGATATTATTGGACTGAGTGGTTCAGGTTTGACAGGTGGTTAGAGTGGGAAGTGAGGGTTGGAAGGTCCAGGGACCTGGGGGTAGAGTTGGGAGAGGGAACAGGTGAGCCCTGGGGATTTGTGGGTATGTGGTTGAAAGTACAAAGTTGGGATTGCTCTTATGCCAATATGAAAAGTAAGGGTTACTGGTTTAGGGTGTTGGATGAGGGGGGGCATTCAGTACAGGGTGCACCTGGAGCAGGCTTCTAGGGAGTATGTGAGTGATCATTCTGTCGTAATGGGTTGTATCAGTGGGTGGAGACCCACATAATGAGCAGAAAGGAGCTGGACTCCCATCCTTGGGAGGACCAATTTGGTCACAAATAGACAGATGGGACTCTCTTGAGAGCATGGGCAGTTCTTAATAGGGGAGGACAAACCAGTGTGACAATACCTCAGTGTTGTTGCATGTAACTATGAATATTGTCACCCAAGCACTAAAGCCAGGGGGCTGCCATGGACCCCAAGGGGAGGGGCAGGGAGGAAAAGAATAGATTGAACAGGGAATTTAATGGTCAGTGGAGGTGTTCTACATGATATTACAGTGATGGACACAGGTGATAGTATATATCATATCAAATTTATAAAAGTATATGGTCTAAAATATAAACCATAATGTAAACCATTGACCATGTTTAGTAGGTATGTTTAACTATTTGTATATCAGTTATAACAAAGGTACCATCCACATATAAAAAGGTATTAATATCAGGGGGAGAAGAGAGGGAGATGTTTTTGGATATTTGAGAGTTTCCAGTATTCTGTGTTTGACTTTGCTGTGACCTAAAACTTCCTGAAAACAAAATTAAAAATAGCGAGACACTAGGGAATGAGTGGGGGAAGGTGCCACCGTATAGACAGGACACCAGATATTGTGGTTATGAAAGGCAAAATGTCAAAAACTTATTAAAAATATTTTTAATTATTTTTTTAACATCTCAAACTTTTAATTTTAGTTCATTTTTAGTTCTTTAAATATTATATTTATTTTATTTCTTATTTTTAAACTTATCATTATTGTTTCATTTTCCTATTAATTGTATTTGGTCATTTTAATGGATTCATTTTAAAAAAAAGCTTTGTATCACAGAAGGGTTAAAACTGGGGTCTGGGAGGATCATTGCTGTGGGGTGTCTGTGATGCGGGATGCATGGGAGGAAGTTCACATGAGCATACATATAAGATATATAACAATGTTCAAATGTTCATGGGGCATTGTCACAGTGGGTGGTAACTCACACAATAACCAAGAGAATACTGAATTCCCATCCTTGAGAGTGCTGCAACATTGTCTAAGGGAGCAGCAACAGTGCCCCAAGTGCAGGAGCAGTGACTGGTGAAGAAGGGTGGTCCACTGATGGGCCCTTGATATTGATGACTAGGCTTATGAGCCTTTCTTTTGAAATTGAATCTTAGCCTCTTGTTATGGGGTGCCTAAGGGTTATCTCCTGAAAGCCTCTTTGTTACTCAAATATGGCCTCTCTCTAAGCCAAACTCAGCATATGAATGAAATACCTTCCCTCCAGCATGGGACATGACTCATGGGGATGAGCCTCCCTGGCACTAAGGGATTGCTACCAAGCACCAACTAGCAATCCAACTGGAAAAAGACCTCAAATAAAGGGGGGGGGGAGTTAAAGACAAATGAGTTTATATGGCTAAGAGGCTTCAAAGTGAATAAGGAGGTCAACCCAGAGGTATCACTTAAGCACATCTCAGCATGATCTCATAGACTGCCAAAGTCGATGCCACCCTAATAGTGGGACTCCTGATGGCTCTGGAGACACCCAGATCCTTTGGAATGGGTGGATATCTCCAGAGTTTCATGCCTTGCCAGTGGACCCTACTTTGGAGTTTGTGTTCCTAAGAGTGACAAAGTTGGACTCAGTTATGTCTTCCTGGCACATGGCTCATTTCTCCCTTCTATTTAAACCTATACTTGGTGCTGGAGTTTGTAGATGTACATCCAGAGACTCGAGTCTTTGGGCTGTCCATGTGGCAGCTGGGCCCAGAACCTCAGCGGAGTTGCAAAACCTACTCTACAGCTCATTGGACTCACCTAGGAGAACTGGTGGGGAGATGATGATGGCCATCCCAGGGAATGGAGAGAGTCTGCAGCTGCAAGCAGGATAGTTCCATCCACCTTCCACATTCAATGGGGGGAAGAGTGGATATTGCCATCCCAGAATCCTCGGGATTGGGGGAAGAGTTATGAACTAGAGTGGACTTACTGGTGTTCTACTATAGACATATTGTGATTCTAGCAATGGAAGAAATTATGACATTGATGTGGAGCCAGTGACCAGTGGAGGCTCTGGGGGCAGGGAGAAGGGAAACAGTTTTAATATGGGGGCTTTTTCAGGACTTGGGAATCATCCTGAGTGATGTTGCAGTGACAGAGATAGGCCATTTTATATCATCACATAACATGTAGAACTGCGTGGGAGAGAGTGTAGACTGCAGTGTGAACTATGGACCATGCTTAATGGCAAAGCCTCAGGATGCATTATCAATTGCAATGAATGTACCACACTAATGAAGGATATTTATGTTGGAGGGTGTGGGAGGTGTGGGGAGTGGAGCATATGGGAACCTATATATTTTTTTGTGTAATATTTGTGTAATCTAAGTATCTTTAAAAAATAAAAAATAAAAAATGAATAATGGTTCCATAACTTCTTGAGTTGTCTTTTGTCTATTATTTTAATTTTTGAACTTGAAATAAAGTTTGAAAAATTTATAACATCTTAATAATGCAAACATGACTATAACTTTTAACAAAACTTTATAGTAATAAACTTTATTGCAATAACGTGAGGAGATGTATGTGTAGCCTTGAGAATGGAAGGGAACATAATTGTTATCGGTGAAATTTTTGGCATTAATTTAACTATAGCATTTCAATTTGAAACCTACCCCTGTTTTTTCTGCTGTTTGATACTGGGACTGGGTTCACCAAACTACATTTCATGGGCAGTCTTGTACTCCTTAATGGGGGGAACACTCGAGGTCTTTTGGTTGTGATCAAGAGACAGAAAAGAAATTTGTGTTTTAGTGTTTTTTTCTAATCTTTAATCTGTCTTTTTTCTATTTGTCTTGAGAGATAGGACATCTGATATTTGAGATAGCATCATTTGTGATAATGTTATAAGACTGGCTTTACTTATATTACCTACTTTTGAGTTTAGAGGTCACTTTCACTATTACTGAGTACTTATATTTTGGACTGTTGATAGATTTCCTTTTGTAGTATTTGTTGAACGTATGTATGTGTATGTGTTACTCACATTGCAAAAATCAATGTCCTCTCAAAATTCTAGATAAATAACTACAAAGTACAAACTGCATAATTTTAATATAGTTTTTAACAAACAGTAAAAATTTAGCTATAATATGTAGGGATATATATTTACTTTAGTAATGCAATACAAAAACCAATGAAATTATTATCCTCAAATTCATTTGGCAGAAACAACAAATGGGTATCCTTCAAAGGAGTCAGGTCTGACTTAGGAACTGTTACAGACTGGAAGAAATTAAGAAGAAATAATAACTAATGGTAGCTTGGGGAACCTGGATATGATTTTGAAACAGAAAAAGACCATGTGAAATGTTGATTTCCTCATTCTGATAATTATATTGTGAATATAAAAAAGGCTAATATCAGGGGATATTGGGGGTACATGTAATAAATAATTTTATAACTTTCTTGTATGTCTAAAAGTAGTTCAAAATAAAAGTTACAAGATTCAAAGTAAGGATTATCTTTGAGTTAGACTGTGTGTGGTGATTGAAAAGAGCCACAAGACAGCACAGCAGTGCTGACAATGTTTTATTTCTTACTGTGGGTGGCTGTTACACAAGTAGTTTCATGGTGTTTGTTTTGTGATGATCATTTAAATTCTATAGATTTTTGGGTGGCACTTCTATGCACTATATCATTGCCTACAGTACAAAAAGAGATTAAAATCCACTTATAAGTCACTCTTGCAACCCTGATGTTGCCACTGTTCTTAAGTTATAAGACCAATTAGCTTCCTATAATCCCTTTAAACTAAGCCTTGGTCACAAGGAAACTGTGTAGTCACTTTGAACATGTCTTCGCATGCCTGTCTTGGGGAATCAGGTGTCAGCTGTGCATTAACTGGTAAAGCTTGATCTCAACCTAGCTCCAGAAATCCAGGATTTTGGTATCCATGCCCAGAACATTGCTTCAAATGGCAATGTTAAATATACTTCTTACAACAGTAAAATGGAAAAAAGAGCACATTAAGCATTCATGGAAAATCTTACAGAAATTAGTTATAAAGAAATGTGACCAAACAAGGAATTCTTTCCCCTACATGGTGATATTTTGGTTAATTTTTACATTTAGTGTGAAAAAATAAAAAGGTAGACAATGCCTAAGAAAGATATCTAAGATAATATTAATATTCTTCTGCTATTTGATAATTATAAAATTTATCTGAGAAATATAAGAAAGAAAACATCTAGGCAAATTATCTGTTAGCAACAAACTGACTCATTGTGTTTGTATTTGTATTTGATTCATTGTATTTTTTTCTGATTGCCTCTGTAGTGTTTGTAAAGTAAAAGTGAGATATACCATGTAAAGCACAGTACCTGTCAATGAAAACTATGGCATATAGAATAGCTATGAGTTTATAATAGTTAACACTCAAGGGCTTTCACCCAAAACCAGCTAAGGACATAAGTGTTTCACTAATCTTCCTCTATATGTAATGATGTAGATATTATGGTGTACTGGATAAATTGTACTGGAAGCCAGACACACTGTGGTTGGTGAACTACCCCTCTCTCACAGGAAATATTTATGTGTTCTGAATTTCATCAGTGAGCACTTAATTGGGATATACCTGGGTGATAGAGCTAATAATACTGACAATGGTGCTGAGAATAATAATTATCTAAAAACTAAACAACCAGAAAAGAGTTCTACTTACATGATCACATTGAATACCTACATGAAGGAAGAAATTGAGGCACAAAGAGGTTAAGAGACTAGCACATTACATAAGCAGAGGAGCAACTGTTGAACCCCAGCTTATCCATGATATTATACACAAGAACACACTCTTTCTGATAGTTATGAGATAACAATAAATGTTTGTTCAATGCTGAAAGTACTTAACAGCAAAAAGAAAAAGGAAATCGCCATTGTACTTTCAAAGTTACCCATAATAATTTTTGTTGTTAACATTTTATTTTATTTTATTTTATTCCCCTACTAACACATATTCTTTTAAGGAAGGCATCAAGGAAGATAGAACATAGTCATGAACTAACCACAAGGTGGCAGAAAGATGACATTAAAGCATTGCCATAGCAATTCCTACCAAAGTCTAGATGGAATCAGAAAATAACAGAGATTTGTATAGCTTTCTGGATTTCTTCTCCCTGCAAAGACACATCAGGAAGCCAAGGAATAAAGAGGGAAAATCTATAAGGCTCAGTTGGTTTATCAATACCTGAGGTGTAAGTTATTTAATTTATCAAGAGAAAGTCTGGTTAGAGTTGTATCTGGAGGATACAAAGGGGAATTTTAAAGGGTCAGGGCACCCTTTTTCTCAAGGACTAATAGAACTGAGTTACAGTTATTGACTCAGGAAATCTCTCCTCTAAGAAGACTCCCCTTTCTTGACTTTGGATTTCCCCTTAGCAAGAAAGAATACTGTAGCACAGAGTCCTTAGATGGCATGCCCACCTAATTCAGTCAAGAAATTTTAAAAAGCCAAGATTCAAATTCTAATTGGTTTAACTCCAGGAAAACATTTATAACAATCCTCTGAATTGCTTCTGAGTTTGGGGTGTGGAGGTTGTAATAAACATCAATTAAATAGGCAAGTGGAAAAAACAAACTTATGAAAACCAATCACTTTAGGAGCAGAATAATCACTTATGGGGCATACACAAAGTTAGTGACAGAGCATTTTAGTGAAACCTATAGGAAAAGAGAAAAATCCCACTGATTCCACTTTGCACTAAAGGAAGGGCATTTTTCCAGAGGAAATTGGAACTCAGCTTGTCACTAGAGTAACCATCACAAAGCCCAGAGTAGAGACAGGATCTTTTAGGTGTAGGGGTGTCTTTAACTTCTAATCTTCAATGCCAAATCATGAAGCATAATACAGAAAACACCATAATGATAATAACAGTATTTGCACTGCAGTTAATTTCCCAAACCAATCATTTAAATAAATAACTTTTGAAAATCTATTATATGTTTCCAATTATAGGTATTGGATAAATATTGATGAACATGAAATATTTCATTCCCATGTGTTATGATAAGGCTGGAGTAGCAGTTGATAGTAGTTGCTGTTGTCATTTTTGTTGTCATTACTGTAGACATAATTTTAGTTAATCTAGTGAATGCTTATTACTTTATATGTTAAGTATACTTCATGATTATTTGGCATACATGCTTGCATTAAGTTCATAAATTCAGTCACAAGGAGGTTCTACTCTAAAATTCTAAAATATCTGCTTAATTCATTAATTTTCCAGCTCTCAAAGATGACAACTCAAGTCTCTCCTGTCTGCTAAGCCTTTAAACAGCCTCTCTTTCCTCCTCAATAACAAATGCTCTCCTTGCTCACACTTGCACTTAGAAAAGTAGAAACTGTCAGAAGAGAACCAACTTGTGTTATATATGCTCTGCCTTAGCTCCTGTTACCTTTTGCCATTGTTTACGACCATGTTTCTAAAGAAGGTCAACCTCTACATGTCTACATTTTTTGATACTCTTCTACCTTCTTGGCTTATCCTTCTGACATCTTCTCCATTTCTCATCCATCAACAGTTTTCTCTTTCTATTGAATTGTACCCTTGAGCTTATTAGTATCTATAGCATCTTAAGATGGGGTAAAAAAAACTTTCTTGAAAAGGTTTTAATTTCTTAGGCTGCTCAAGCAAGTACCATAAAATAGGTTGGCTGAAACAATAGGAATTTATTAACTATGATTTTGAGCCTAAAAAAAAGTCAAAATCAAGATATCATCAAGGCAATGCTTTCTTCCCAAAGACAGGTGTTCTGGGGCTGCCTGCTGGCCATCATTGGCTCCTCTGTCACATGACAAGGCACATAGTGACATCACTGGATCTCTCACTTTTCTTCCTGATTCCATTAATATAGCTTTCTTCTTCCTGTGACTTCCTTTCTCTGAGTCTAAATTTCATTCTCCTATAAAGAACTCCAATAATAGGATTAAGATCCATCCTGATTGAGGTGGGACACAGTTTAATTGAAGTAACTTTATCAAAAGGCCCTACTTCCAATGGGTTTTCACCTACAGAAATGGATTAAATTTAAGGCCTTGTTTTTCTGGGGTATATATTTTAATCCAATTATAAATTGCATTTGCTATAATTGATTATACTTCCTTCTTTAAATAACTTCTTCATTTCTGCCTGAAGTGTCACTTCCTTTTAATGCACCATACTACATTTTTAGTCTCATTTGCTTCATAATGGACACTAAGTACCTGAGGGTTCAGTATCAAATTTTTATCTTTTCTACATGTTCTCAGCTCTTTATTTTCTGAAGACTACAGTATTACACCTTTAATCCAGAATTTTATTCTGAACTCCAATTTGATGTATCACTTAAATATCTAATAGGCATTTAAATGTATTTTGTCAACTGAATTATTCATTCCTTCCACAACAAAATGTCACTCTAGCAATCTTCCAAATTTCAGTACACAGAGATTCCATTTTCCATTCCCCTAGGCCCAAACCATTAGGTTATCCTTCATTCCATCTTCTTTGTTAACATACATTCATTCCTAACAAATCTTTTTGGCTTTTCATCAAAAATAGACTACAATCTACCTCTATTAATTCACCTTTGTCAAGCCATGTTTGTTTTTCATTTTTGAAGAATTCTACATTGTTTTCCTATGCCCAGCCTTGCTGCTGTCTCTATTCTCCACACTAGAGCCACACTAATATCTTTTGTAATTTAAAAATCTTCATACTACACCTCTACTGAAAGCACTCCAAGGGTTCACATCTCACTCAGAATTTAAGCCAAGCACCTCCAAGTGCAGTTGTAGGATCACACAGGACTGAAAATATGAAACTCTTTGCCACAATGGGTTCTGGCTTCATCTAGCCTGGTATGCTGCTGTTATAGTAGTACAGAAAGTTGTATGTTAGCTCTCTCTGATTTTAAATATTAAATATTTTCTTATGTTTGAATAAATAGACAATCTTAAGTCATGCATACATTCATATCTGGCTTAATTCAGTTCATTCATTATATTAGTATTTGAAAGGAGATGAAAAAAAAAAAAAAGAAGATCAAAGACCTAACAGTCTGGTGAAATTCTGTAATAAAAGGTATAGTAAAATTGTGTGATTTCTCTACTTTGCCACTTGTGGATTGATATTGTTATACTTTATTGCTACACAAGTAATCTGAATTTTATCACCAAATGTATGATAGTTTTGGGGATTTTTATTTGTTTTTTTTTATTTAGAGTAAAAATAGTTGCTGTGAACTCTGAATATCTGTTTCTCCTGCCCCTTCCCCAGAGTCAGGGACTAAGACCAAATAAATCTTTTAATTTACTTAATAATAAATAATTTTTGATAGTCAAGATATATCTGCATAAATCATGAAATGTCTTGTTTTAGCCTAATGAGGAAGAATCCAGACAGAATGAATCTTCCTAATTTCCCAAAATTAGTATTATTTGATAGCTAACCAAATTGTCTATGGTGAAACAGGTCATACAAGAGTTTCTTAAGAAACATATTCATGATGGAAACCTCTTTTCACATTGCTGAATCTCTAAGCATCACTTCTTTCTACTTTCTAAGCAGATGAGCATCATGCAAGTATCTTTTTTTATTTTTAATACTTTTTTAGTGTTATTTTAAAAAATACTTTAAATTATATAAATGTTACATAAAAATATAGGGGATTTCCACATACCCCATTCCCTACTCCTCCCCCACTTTCCCACATAAGCAATATCCTTCATTAGTGTGGTACATTTGTTACAATTGATGAATACATGTTGGAACTTTGCCACTAAGTATGGATTATAGATTACATTAAAATTTACACTCTGTCCTGCACAATTTTGCAAGTTATGACAAACTATATAATGGCCTGTATCCATCATTGCAAAGTCATTCAGAACAATTACAATGTCCGAAAAATGCCCCAATAATACACCAGTTTTTCTCTTTCCCTCCCCTCAGACCTTCTGGTGGCCACTGCTAGAGGGTCCTAATTTGGAATTTACACTCCATAGTATGACACAGTTGGACACATTTGTGATTTACTTACACATGGCTTTTCTGCCCCTGTTATTTGAACCTATAGTTAGTACTAGATATGATAAGTGTATGTCCAAGAGACTTAACTCTTTCAGCTGTCCATGTGCTGACTGCCCTGAATCTCAACAGAGTTGCAACACCTACTCTCTAGGTCATTGGACTCACCCAGGACTAACAAGGAGGTGATAGTGGACAACACCCATACCAAGGAACAGAGATAGTCTGCAACTGCAAGCAAGATAGTCCCATCTATATTCCCCATTGTATATAAGTCCCATCTCAAAGACAGAGTGGGTATCACCATCCCAGAATCTTCAGGACTGGGAAATGAATGATAGACTAGAGTAGACTTTCTGTTATTCTACTATAGACTTATTGTTATTCTAGCAATGGGAGAACATTTATCAATGATGTGGAGGCAAGCATCTTTTTGAATATCCCATGACATCCTTGATTCTGAAGCTGTAAACCAGTGGAATAACTATGGGTATGCCAGTGGTATGAAATGCTGACAATACGTTGTCCTGCTCAAGGGTCTGCAATGACTGGGTAAGAACAAAAGTGTAGGAGGCAAATGAGAGAAACAGGTTGTAAAAGTGGTTGACTGTTCACAAGAAGAGAAAGTAGGTAGATGGAGTGATAAAAGGTTAAGATGAGCAACATGAGTATAGAGCAATCCACATCAGGGTTTCATACAAGTGTGTATCAGCAAAAGCCAGTTTGAGAACTGCAGAATTTCACAGAATAAAAGATTGCTGCTGTGGGAGCCACAGTAGAGGACAGTCATAGTGATACACAGAAACTGAAAGCCATCAAAATTGTTACCAATCAAGGCAATAACATCCAGAAGGTCATTAGGAATGGATACCTAAGAAGGATATAGACAGCCACATATCAGTCAAAGGACATAGCCTATGAACCTCATAAGGTTCAGAATAATGCTAAGCCAACCATGGTCAAGTAGAGGAATATCTAGATGTCACAGGCAACAAAGGAAATCATCTTTTCTTCAAACAAGATGTCAATTAAAATCTTTAGGACAGTGGTGCAAATGAAAAGGCTGTCCATGATAGATGACTTACTAAACAGGAAATAAATGAGGATGTGGAGGCAGGAGTTCACCTGAATCAAAAATTTCATGACCATAGATCCAAGAGGGTGAAGTAGGGACTGGTAGGTTGCACTTCTCCTCCAGGAACCTCAGGAAGACAGCAGAAATGCCAAGCATAAGGGAAGCCATGGGACTGCTCTGCTGGGTATTCAGAGTGTTTGGCTGGTGAGTGGGGTACTGCTGGCTATTGGCAAGAAGATAGGCCATGGGGTGATCACTGTAGGCAGCCAAATTCAAGGGATTTAGTTGGGTAATGTAGAGTGAGAGGGAAACCTGTTTTTTTTTTTC
>JAQZBX010015374.1:0-37604 GCA_029593785.1 Cabassous unicinctus
TATTTGGTTTTAACAAGTTCCTTAAATGTGTAAAGTTTCACACCTTAGTGTGAAAATATCTTTACCAAATATCTAATTTTTTTCTTTTGGCTTATACAATCCAGAATGAAGTAAAGTATTTTCTTGCTTTTTTTGGTTTCAGAGATTACATTACCAGGTTTCAACAAGATGGAAGTAAAAAGGGCTAGTCAGTAAAAATGCATCAGTAAGGAAAAATGAACTCCTCATTTATATAAAGAGTTTATATTGGAATTTATTCTGTAATTTATATCATGCCCCTTTTCTCCTTTGGAAAAGTAACAGGACTCTAGAGGGAATATATGCTTCTTCTTGATAAAACCCTGTCACTACCAACTTAATAATGGGCACCCATTTTATAACTAATTATTTTAATTCTTTGAAAAAAATCTACATTGTAGGAGTGTGAAAATTTTGCTTCTGTGCATGTTCTAGAATATGATACAAGACAAGTTTTTCCAGTAATTGTTTTGCTAGACAAAAATATACAATGAATTGATGTTATTAGGATATTGTTTCTATAAATAGAAAAGAAATTCTGTTAAAATAGGAATATAAAATCAACTTGCTATAAATTTGAATTTTTTAATGATAAGTAAAGTTTAAAACTATTTAATGTACCATTAAGCACTTTTTATTTGTTAACACTATTTACTATGCACATGAAAATGTTGTTGTTACAACACTTTCAATCCAAATCAGGGGGATTTTGAAATTATTTTAACATATAATTCCTAACTTGATTTTCCATCAGTGCATGGATTACCAATGACCTTTTAAATCATTATGAATTAGTTACTTTCTTTGAAATCACACATGCTTAAATACATATTTTAAGAACTCAGGAATTCATGCCATACATCTAATTCCAATTAAATATCAATATAATATCCCAAGTAAAATTCCTTACACTACATTCTATTTTCATATTTCTTATTTCCCATTGTGGAAATGCTTGTTCCCAGAGATTTTACCATATTTAATCTGGTGCTACTACCCCTAACAAAAATTTTTCCAAATTATTTTTTAGTCCTTTTTGTATTTAGTATATATGTCACTTAATTTAAATCCTTAGAATCTCATGTGCATGAGTTATTCAAATGAATTCTCTTTTTCTTCCTTTATTATTACAATAGGAATTTGATGTACAGGTTGGTTGCTTTTACTTTTACATTCTATTTTAAGACTTGCTTTTTTCATCCATTCAAATATAAATATACTTTTTAAAAAAGAGATGTGAACCATGTCAAAATACATAAATATTTATGCTCAGAATTTTCACTGCCATCCTATCCCTCCCACCCAATCCCTAACCAAGACAATAGGTTTTGAAGCATTGTGTCAGTGAATCTTATTACAAGTATTTTTAAAAGTGTGGCTCTTATGTTTTGGGAAGTTGGAATACGAGTAAGCAGGCAGGGCTCAACTCTCTCAGAAAAACAACAGAAAGAGCCAAAAGCTGTCCAAAGGACCTGCTTTGGGGGTCAGCAAACCAGGACAGGGCTACACAGCTCGCAGGAGAGTAAGGGATAGAGAGATGAAAAACTCAAAAAAACAAATGTGAGTTACCAAGCCACTGCTGCAGGAGGGAAGGGCTCCTCTCCCAACTCCCAAGATATTAAGCTAGGGTAAAAAAAAACCTGGCTCAATGCAGCTGACTGAAAGGGGAACAGACATCTTCCTCCATGTCAGCTGTTACAAGGTAAAAGGGAGGGAGAGTCAGGGGTCTTTTCTTCAGTGAATTTGGTCAGCAGAGGCCACTTTGAATATTGGCTCTGGCCACACCAAAACAGGAGAGCAGAGATTGAAAAACCTCCATGGAAAGATACAACAATGAGTGCCACTTGCTGGTTGATTGGAAAATTGCATAGACAAAATGTTGCTTTTGGTTCTCTCTGTACCCTAATTCCTGGGAGAAAATCTGCACCCCATTAGTGAGATCCTGGTCTAATTTTGATAACTTAAGCTGGGCAATTTTACAGACTTAAAATAAATGGAACCAAATACTAAAGAAGAGCTGTGAAAAAAAATAGGCAAGAGAGAGAAATTGGCCATCAGAGTAAATTCACCAACATGTTCATAGGCCCAGACATCAGTAAAATATTAAAAGCCATACTGAGAAACAGGAAGAGATGGCCAATCCAAATGAACAAACCAAATATACTGAAGAGATTCATGATGTAAGACAATCAATGATAATCACACAATTCTCCTAAATCAATTTAAAGAATTGAAAGAAAATATGACTGAAGAGATAAAGGATATTAAGAAGACACTTGGTGAGCAAAAAGAACAATATGAAAGCCTAAAAAGTAAAGTAACAGAGCTTATGGGAATAAAGATGTGATGGATGAGATTAAAAATACAATAGAGGTACATAAAAACAGATCTGAATTGCTCAAAGACAGAATCAGTGATTTCTAAGACAGACATCTGAACTTGAAAATACAGAACAGAAAGAGAAGAGAAAGGAAAAAATGGACCATGGTCTCCAGCAATTGAATGACAATGTGAAACAAACAAATGAATTATTGTTGTCCCAGGAGGAGAAAAGAATGGAAAAGGGCAGAAAGAATATTTGAAGTAATAATGACTGAAAACTTCCCAACACTTATAAAAGATGTGAACATCAATATCCAAGAAAGACAATGCACCCCAAACAGAATAAATCTGTATAGACCTACCCCAAGACACTTGCTATTCAGAATGACAAATATCCAAGGTAAAGGGAGGAATCTGAAAGCAGCAAGAGAAAAACAAAGCATGACATAAATGGGAAATGTGATAAGATTAAGTGCTGCAACTCTGCTGAGGCTCAGGATCCACCTGGCACATGGACAGCCCAAAGATTTCAGTCTCTTGGATATACACCTACCAACTCCAGCACCAAGTATAGGCTCAAATAGAAGGGACAGATGAGCCATATGTAGGGAAGCCATAACTGAATCAAACTCTGTCATTCTTGGGAGCACAAACACCAAAGTAGTGCCCACTGTCAAGGCACCAAACTCTGGAGCTATCTGCCTTGACCATAAGACCTGGGTGTCTCCAGAGCCCTCAAGAGCCCCACTATTTGGGGTAGTATCCACTTTGGCAGTCTATGAGATCCTGCTGATATGTGCATAAGCATTACCTCTGGGATGATCTCCTGACTCACTTTGAAATCTCTTAGCCATATAAACTCATTCATCTTTACCTTTTCCCCCTTTTATTTGAGGTCTTTTCCCAGTTGCATTGATAGTTGGTGCTTGGTAGTAACCCTTGATGCCAGGGAGGCTCATCCCTTAGGGTCATGTCCCACGCTGGGGGGAAGGTAATGCACATACTCTCCAGTTCATTGGACTCACCCAGGACAACTAAAAAGGGGGTGAGGACTGACAATTACCATATCAAGGAAACAAGAGTGCGTACAACTGAAAGCAAGAGAGTCCCATCCATCGGCTATATGGGATCGAAGACCTCTCTCTATTAGAGGTGGAGTGGGCATCACCATCCCAGAATCCTCAGGATTGGGGAATGAACTATGGACTATAGTGGACTTACTGGTATTCTACTGTAGACTTATTGTGATTCTAGCAAAGGAAGAAATTACAACATTAATCTGGAGGCAGTGGCCACTGGAGGCTCTGGGGGCAGGGAGAGGGAAAAACAGGTATAATATGGGGGCTTTTTCAGGACTTGGGAATCATCCTGAGTTACATTGCAATGGCAGATATAAGCCATTATATATTTTCCCATAACCTGCAGAATTGTGTGGGAGAGATTGTAAACTACAATGTGAACTATGGTACACTTTCAGTGGCAATGCTCCAGGATGTATTTACCAATTGCGATGAATGTGCCACACTAATGAATGATGTTGTTTATGTGGGAGGGTATGGAAATTGTGGGGAGCAGGTCATATGAGAATCCCCGTTTTTTTGTGTAACATTTATGTAATCTAAGTATCATTTAAAAAATAAAAATATATATTTTAAAAAAAGATTAAGTGCTTATCTCTCATCAGAAACCATGCAGATGAGAAGAAAATGGTATGTTGTATTTGAGGTATAGAATGAGAAAAATTTCCAGCTGAGAATTCTGTATCTAGCAAAACTGTCCTTCAAAATTGAGGGTGAGTTACAAGTCTTCACAGACAAACAAAAACTAATAGAGTAAGTTACCAAAAGACCAGAATTACAAGACATACTAAAGGGAGTGCTGCAACTTGAAAGGAAAAAAACAAGGATGATAGACTTGGAGAAGAGTGTATGAATCAACATTATTAGGAAGGGTAAATTAAAAAGAAAGATGACAAACAATAGTACCATATGAAAACAGAATGACAAAGAAAAAATTAATGAAATAAGTAAAGCCTTTATGATGACAATATTGAATGTTAATGGCTTGAACTCCCCAATCAAAAGAGATAGGCTGATAGAATGGATGAAAAAATATGAGCCATCTATATGCTATCTACAAGAGACTCACCTTAGATGTATAGACACAATCAAGTTAAAAGTGAAAGGTTGGAAAAAGATATTCCATGCAAATAGTAACCAAAAAGCAGCTGGAATAGTGATACTAATATCGTACAAAGAGATTTTAAATGCAAAACCATTATAAAGGATGAAGAAGATCATCATATATTAATAAAAGGAGCAATCCATCTTGAAGAAATTACTAAATACTTTGCACCTAACCTGAGTGCCCAAAGATACTTGAGGCACACACTGGCAAAACTGAAGGTAGAAATAGATGTCTCTACAATAATAGTTGGAGACTTCAATACACCAATCTCAGTATTGGATAGAACATCTCAAAAAAGGATAAATAAAGAAGCAGAGAACTTTACTATTATGTTAAATGAACTAGACCTAACACACATCTATACAGTATTTTACCCCAAATCAGAAGGATATACATTCTTTTCAAATGTCCATGGATTCTTCTCCAATATAGACCATGTGTTGGGTCACAAGAAAAGTGTCAAAAAATTTAAAGAAGATTGAAATTACACAAAATACTTCATGTAATCATAACAATAAATCTGGACATCAATAATGGGTGGAAAAGGGAAAATTGATAAATATATGGAGATAAAACTACACACTCTTAAATAATCAGTGGGTCAAAGAAGAAATAGCAAGAGAATTCAGCAAATTTCTTGAGATGAATGAATATGAGAACACAACATAACAAAACCTCTGGATCACTGCAAAGGTGTACTGAGAGGGAAATATATAGCCCTCAATGTTTATATTAAAAGAGAAGAAAGAGCTTAAATTGAAGATCTAACTGCACACCTGGAGGAACTAGGTAAAGAACAACAAACTACTCCCAGACAAAGCCAAAGGATAGAAATAGTAAAGACCAGAGCAGAAATAAATGACATAGAGAACAAAAAATCAAAAGAGAGAATGAAGAAAACCAAAATTGGCTCTTTAAGAAGATAAAAAAAATCAACAAACCCTTAGCTAGGCCGACAAAGAAAATAAGAGGGAAGTCACAAATCACAAATCAAAAAGGAGAGGAGGGACATTACCACTGACCCTGCAGAAATAAGAGAGATCAAAAGAGGATATTACAAACAACTGTATGCCAAAAATCTAGACAATGTAGATGAGATGGAAAATTCCTAGAAATACATGAACCACCTACCCTGACCTTAGAAGAAAGAGAAGACCTCAACAAACCAACCACAAGTGAAGATATTGAAACAGTCATCGAAAACCTCCCAAAGATCAAAAGCCAGGGATGAGATGGCTTCACAGGTGAATTTTATCAATTCTATAATACCTATCTTGCTCAAGCTCTTCCAAAAATTGAACAGGAAAGAATGCTACCAAACCCATTCTATGAAGCCAACATCACCCTAATACCAAAACCAGATAAACATACTATGATAAAAGAAAATTACAGACTAATATCACTAATGAATATAGATGCATAAAATCCCCTCAAAATGCTTGCAAACAGAAACAAAAAGCACATTAAAAGAATTTTATACTATGATCAAGAGGGTTTTACCTCAGGTATGCAAGGGTGGTTCAACGCAAGAAAATCGTTTAGTGTAATAAACCACATTGATAAATTGAAGAAGCAAAATCACATGATCCTGTCAGTTTGTGCAGAAAAGGCAGTTCACAAAATACAACCAATTTGAAAACTAAGAGTTAGACCCTCATATCTAAAGTCAATTGATTTTTGACAAAGCTGTAATCCTACCCAGCTGGGTCAGAACAGTCTATTTAACAAATGGTGCTGGGAGAACTGGATAGCCTTATGTAAAAAAAATAAGAATGAAGACCCCTATCTCATATCTTATACAAAATTTAACTCAAAATGGATCATGGACCTAAATATAAAAACAAAATCCATAAAACTCCTAGAAGGAAATGTAGGAAAACATCTTCAAGATCTTGTGATAGGCAGTAGCTCCTTAAAACTTACATGCAAAGCATGAGCCATGAAAGAAAATAGATATGGGACTTCCACAAAATTAAGAACTTTTGCACCTCAAAGGACTTTTGCAAAATAGTGAAAAGGCAGCCGACTCAATGGGAGAAAATATTTGGCAATCACATATCTGATAAGGGTTTAATATCTATGATATATAAAGAGATCATACAGCTCAACACTAAAACATCAAACTACTCAATTAAAAATGGACAAAAGTCTTGAATAGATAATTATGCAAAGAAGAAATATGAATGTTGAAGAAACACATGAAAAAATGTTGAACATCATTAGCAGTTAAGGAAATGCAAATCAAAACTTCAATGAAATATTTCACACCTATTTTATTGGTTGTAAAACTGTATATGTGGGAGAAGATTTGGAGAGATTAGGAATGCTTATTCACTGTTGGTGGGAATGTAGAATGGTACAGCCACTGTGGAGGACTGGCAGTTCCTAAGTAAGTTGCATATAGACTTGCCATGTGACCCAGTAATACAATTACTAGGTATGTACACAGAAGAACTGAGATCAGTGACACGAATAGACATCTGCACACTGATGTTCATAGCAGCATTATTCATGATTGCCAAAAGTTGAAAACAACCCATGTGTCCATCAACTGAAGAATGGATAAACAAATTGTGATGTATACACATGATGGAATATTATGCAGCAGTAGGAAGAAATGCAGTTGTGAAACATATGACAACATGGATGAACCTGGAGGATATTATATTGTGTTAGGCATGCCAGACACAAAAGGACAATTACTGTATGATTGTGCTATTATGAACTAAATATATTATGTAAACTCATGTAATTAATAATTAGAATATAGGTCACCAGAAAATTGATGAAGTTAGGGAATGGAAAGCTGTGCAAAAATGGTTAAAAGGTTTTTGTAATCTGTGGAAATGAATAGAAATGGTGAGAGTACATCTTGGTTTTGTGACTGTCAGGGCTATTACATGGTTTTGACAATGGTTGAAAGGGAAAGTCTAATGACTTGTATACTACTAGGAGGAAATCTAAATATATATCATGGAACTGTATCACATAGTGAAACCTCATTTGAAATATGAATATTGGTGATATTGCATATATAAGACAGAGGTGATGAGTTTTGTTTTATTACTACTACTACTACTACTACTACTACTACTACTACTACTACTACTACTATTGAAATAATAAAAAATGTGGTTTTTTTTTCCTCTTTTCTATCTGGTTGCGTCATTGTCTTTTTGGTGCATCACTTTGCTGCAGGGGGGCCTGTGCCTCTCCGTGCCATGCAGGACCAGGATACCATTTTTCCTTTTTTACAGGAGGTCCTGGGGATCAAACTGGGTCCTCTATTTGGTAGATGGGAGCTCAATTGCTTGAGCCACAGCCACTTCCCTTAAAAATGTTTTAAAATGATTAAAACAACTATGTGATTATACTGAATAACATTGATTATACACTTTGGTAGGATTTATGATTTATTAATATGTATCAATAAAATTGATTTGTTTAAAAATTTGTACATGTGAGGATAAACTAGGTACTTTATAACATAGTGAACTCAGTGGTGGGTAAGGATTTTGGTTAATAGATAAACATAAGAATGATGTTCTTTGGAAGAGAACAAATACAACTAATGTACCTTATGGGTGATAGTTAACAGTATTATTGTAATATTCCTGCATCACTAGCAAAGAAGTACTATATCAATGCTAAGGGTCAAAAAGAGGGGGTTTTAAGAGGTGTATTAGTCAGCCAAAGTGATGCTCATGCAAAATACCAGAAATATGTTGGCTTTTATAAAGGGAATTTATTTGGGATAAAAGCTACAGTTACAAGACCCTTAAGAGTCCAACTCAAGGTACCATAATAGGTACTTTCTCACCAAAGTCAACTGCTTGAAGCAAGAAAATCGGTGATCTCTGCCTTTTTGAGCTTTTTCCTTTCTGTCACTTGGCAAGACCATAATAACCAAGTTCTCTCCTCTTCTTTGTGTCTTCTTGAGTGTGTGTCCATTTATATCAGCCCACAAAGAGGGCAGGACTCAACCCTAAGTCATATCCTACTAACATGATTGAACCAAATCCCTAATCTTAACAGGAAATTTAATCAAAGACATCTCTGGTGAATCTAATACAATCAAAGAGGCTCACACCCAGAGGAACAGACTATTTTACAAACATAATCTCTCTTTTGGGGGTCATAAATAATCTCAAACTGCCACAAGAGGGTATGGGATTTTTTCTTTTGGAGTAATGAAAGTGTTTTAAAATTGAGTCAGGTGATGGCAGGTCAACTCTGTGATCAAACTGAGAGCCACTGAGTATACACCTGGAATGGCATGTACAAGACTTGAGACTATGTAATATAGTGAACCCTGTGGTGGATGACGGGTTGTGGTTAACAGTACAAATATGACAACATTCTCTCAGCAACTATGACAAATGTACAATAATAATACATGATGTTAATAATAGGGTGGTTTATGGAAAACTACATCCAATGTAAGCTATGGACTAGAGAAAGCAGTAATATTTTGATGACATTCTTTCATCATTTGTAACAAATGTTCCACAACAATGCAAGATTTTGGTGGTGGGGTGATATATGGGAATCCTGTATGCTACACATGATTATTTTGTGAGCACACAACTTCTCTAATAAAAAAAGTTTATGTATGAGTGTGTATATGTGTATGTATCTGTGTATATGTATATATAATTTTTCTTATTTCATTTCTTTCTTACATGAAAAGAGGCCTGTTATACACATAATTTTCTGTTTGCCTTTTATTTTTCTTCAAATATATATTAGTAAATCAAAGAATATTAGTTTGCAGAGAAACAAAGTCTTTAGTCTTCCATATGACTTAATATTTCTTTGGTTAGAAGAATATTAATTTGTAGAACTGTGAATTATTAATATAAATATATTTATTAATTATCATATTTTATAATATATTTAGACAGGCATATGATATTGTATAATATGTATTATTATTATATATATATATACATATAACATTTGTAGTGTTAGATTAAGATTGACATTAGCTTTGGCTGTGAGAATTATATTGTGATTTTGTTGGAGTTATCCTGGTCTCATCAGATATGCTCTAAATTATTTAAGGATGAAGTGTCAGGATTTATGCAATTTTTTTTAAAAGTTTAAATGGTACATTGAAAAAAATGTTTATTTTTTAAGAACATTAGAAATTGTAAATATAGATGCATATATGTATATATGATAAATATATTTGATAAAATAATATGTATTCTTTATGAAATATTTGTTAGAATCTATATATCTATAAAATTAAAACTATATATGCATAGATAAATAATAAGTTAGCATTAATGAATTCAGTTGAAAGGTACATAGGTTTTCATTATAGCATTTCAATTATTCTATAACTTTGTAAATTTTCAAAGTAAAATGTTGGATAAAAACAAATATGTCAAAGACCCACATATAAGAGCTAGTACATTAAAACTCCTAGAAAAAATATAGGGAAGAATCGTGGCAGGCAGTGGTTTCTTAGACTTTACACACAAAGCACAAGCAACAAAAGAAAAAATAGATAAATGAGACCTCCTCAAAATTGAAAACTTTTGTGCTACAAAGGACTTTGTCAATAAAGTGAACAGGCAGCCTGCTCAATGGGAGAAATAATGTGTAAACCACATCTCCAATAATGGTTTCATATCCAGAATATAAAAAGAAATCCTATAATTCAACAATAAAAAGGCAAACTACCCATTAAAAATGGGCAAAAGGCTTGAATAGACATTTTTCAAAAGAGAATATACAAATGGTCAAAAAAGCACATGAAAGATGCTCAACATCACTAGTTATTAGGGAAATACAAATCAAAATCACAATGAAATATCATTTCAAACATACTAGAATGGCCACTATTTAAAACACACACAAACAGAAAACTAGAAGTATTGGAGAGGATATGGAGAAATAGGAACACTCATTCATTGTTGGTAGGAATGTAAAATGGTACAGCTGCTGTGAGAGACAGTATGTTGATTCCTCATGAAGCTAAGAATAGAATTGCCATATGATCAGGCAATCCTGCTACTAGGTAAATACCCAGAAGAACTGAAAGCAGGAATGTGAACAAATATTTGTACATTGATTTTAATAGTGGTATTATTCACAATTGTCAAAAGATGGAAACAACCCAGGTGACCATCAACCAATTAATGGATAAAGAAAATGCATATATACATGGAATGGAATATTATTCAGCTATAAGAAAGAATTAAGCACTGATGGATGAAACAACATGGATGAACCTTGAGGACATTAAGATAAGTGAAAAAAAGCCAGACACAAAAAAGCAAATATTGTACGATCTTTCTAATATGAACTAAATATAAGCAAACTCACAAAAATAGAATTTAGAATATAGGTTACCAGGTGACTGAACGAGGGTAGAGAATGAGGAGCTGATCCTTAATTTGTACAGAATTTTTACTTAGGTTGATTGTAAATGTTTGGAAATTGATAGAGCTGATTGTAGAACTTTTTTTTTTTTTAAAGGAGATTGAACCCATCCTTGTATGAGGGAAGCAGGCATTCAACCACTGAGCTACATCTGCTCCCCAGAACATTTTTGTGAGTATCATTAACAGTATTTAATTTTGTGTGAATGTGGTTGAAAAGAGAAGTTTACTGTCATGTATGTCACTAGAAGGAAAGCTAGAGGATAAAAACACAGTGAACCCTGTTGTGGATAATGACTGTGGTTAATAGCAGAAATAAAAGTATGTTCTTTCTTGACCTATAACAACTGTATGTCATTATTACAAGGTGTTAATAAAATGATGGTATATGAGAAAAATGTACCTAATGCAACTATGGACTCCAATTAACAGAAGGATTTTAATATTCTTTCATCAATTGTCACAAGGTCCACACCAATGCTGTCAACAATAGGGGAGTATAAAGGAGCAATTTAATAGTAATGAAAGTGTTCTAAAATTTATTGTAGTGATGAATTCACAACTCTGTGATTATAATGAAAGCTATTGATTGCACACTTTAGATGGATTGTATGGAGTGTGACTATATCTCAGTAAAACTGTTTTTAAAACAAATATAAACATAAAGCATTGGTACAGGGAAAAATATATCACACACTCTATGCCCAAATCCTCATCTATAGTCTATTTCCCTCTTACTGTGGAAAGAACAGAAACTCCAACCATGCACTATGATTTTTCTGGGAAATATTCTACTCACATTTAACCATAGTAGTTTCTATATATGTACTTTGTGTGTTTCTACTTGTCCTTTGTTTGTTTTTACCTATAATAATTTAGAATATTTGTCATCTCTTTTAGCTCTTTACAAGTTTTTTACACTTTTATGAAAGAGATTTTAACCTCTATTTCTTTGCATATTACTTGTATGCCTTAGGCTATGGACAAGAGAGGTTTGCTTTATTATAAAATATGTGCAAATACCTACATGTTTCCTCTTGATTGTTTTCAAATCTCCTTCTCTTCTTCACTGCTGGAATTTTTTTGTTGTGTTTTTTTAGTGTCTCAATTTGGAATCACGATAGTCTTGAAAATAAGAGCATCCCCCAAAATATTGTTTATTGTGATGATTAGGCTAATATGTCACCTCAGCCAGGTAATCATGCCCAGTTGCTGGGGTCAAGCAAGCACTTGGATAACTGAAAGACAAAGACATTTCATGGACTTTAATCATTAGTGAGTTGATTGCGTAGATGACTGTATATATCTACAATCAACTGTGAAGATTTCCATCAGCAATGATTGAAGTCTCATGCAATCAGTTTGAAGGCCTTAGAAGGAGAAGTGATTTAAGCATTCAAAGACAATCCCCATCTCTACCTCAGGCAGTCAGCATCCCCTGGGGAATTCAACAAGTACATTCATCAGAGTCTCTGGCTTGCAGGCTGCCCTATGCTATTCAGACTTGTGCATCCCCATGGTTGTGTGAGAAAATTTTATAAAATCTCATACTATTTACAGATATCTACTGTCAGTTCTGTTGCTCTAGAGAACCCTGACTAATACACTTATGCAAAATAAGCTTTATATTTTTGCCACACTAAAGAATTATGGAATTGAAATGCCAGCTCCAAACAGCACCAGGCAACCAGGCTTCTTTAATTTTCTCTTCAGCGTTCTGAGGGCATGGCTCTGATTCCCCAAGTATAGAAAAGAGCACAGCAGCACCAATCATTACATCATAGTCCAGATATCTGAAAGAGAGAAGGCAGAAGAGTGTGAGTTAAGTCAAGTCCCTTGTAAGAATTTTTCCTGAAATCAGCTCCAAAACATTCCATTTCATATTTGAAAATGTTGCATTAAGTCACTATTCCTACCCCTCCCTCTCCTTGTAGGAATGCCAGGAAGCATTGTTTTTATTTGACACAATTCTTAGGAAGGCAACTAGCATTATCAGGCACTGTATATATTGTTAGCTCTTATTTCCATTAGTCATTTATAAAATAGTATGCTATTATTAAAATTAAGTATCCTTAAAGTATATGTATTGAAAATTTCAATTAAGTATTTGAACATATCAGGCTTACTTAAAATCTTCTCAAATACTGAATTTTAATTTGTTGTTTTGGTAAATTACTGATTATCTGCTAATGTTTATTCAGTTTTTCTGTTTGGAGTTGTTGGTGACTAACCATCCAAATGTAATCAGCATACACAACTTCTGGGCTAGACGATAAACTATCCAGCATTCCTTGTAGCTAAGTGGAGTAACATGATCAATATGATTATGTTCAAGCTATTGAGATTTTACTGGATGTGATGTATGACCTGGGTCATCACCATATAAGAGAGTTGATTGACCTCTACATTCCTTTTTTTTTTTTCTTTTGGGGGTAAACCAGGATTGACCCCAGGACCTCATACATGTGAAGCAGATGCTCAACCAGGGATATACATCTGTTCCCCTCTATATTCTTTTTCACTTTACCCAGGTGAGAACCATACTTTGCAATTTTGTTCAATCATAAAATATATGTTCAAGAGCAAAAACCCAGGAAATGGCAGAACAATGAGATCCAAGAAACCTGTATATCCAGAAAAGAGTTTTTTCTTTGTGGACTGCCTAGAAATTGAAGATGTACATCTGAATCAGTCAATCCATCAATTAAAAAATTAATATTTCATAAAACAGTATTATATGAGACCCACCTAATGAATCTGGATAAGTTCCCAATACAATTATTATTCCAAACTGTCAAAATAAATAGCTATATATTTGTATATTTTACAAATTTGATGATTAACAAAATAGCCTTAATTTTTTTTAGCCATTCCACTCTTAACACATGGACCTGCTCCTTCTGGATTCTTCTGCCCAAGAAGAGATTGTTGAAGCTCTAATCCCTAGTTTCATTATTGTTATTACTGTGATTATTATCATTAATTATTAAAATTACAGTTGATGTAAAAATTACATAAAGAGAAGAAAGTAAATATAGCTCATTGAATTTTCCCCATTTTTATTTTTATTATATTTTTAAATTAACATTCAAAAATTAAATTGCAATAAAAGACTCCTTTTCAGCAGTAGTTCTTGAATTTTAACAAATGTATTGATTCTTTTAACCAACACCTCAATTAAGATGTTGAACAGTTTCCTAATATTTCCCATTGCTACTCCTTTGTAATCACACTCACCTTCTATGCTGTCTGTAATAGTCAGCCAAAGGAGTGCTGATGCAAAGTACCAGAAATCTGTTGGTTTTTATAAAGGGTATTTATTTGGGGTAAAAACTTACAGTTGCAAGGTGCTAAGGAATTCAACTTAAGGTTGCTTTCTCACCAAAGTCATTGTGTAAGCAAGATGATCACTTATCTCTGTCTGGTCTTTTCTTCTTGGGCTTCCTCTTCCACTTAAGTCTCCATGGGCCCTGCTTCTTCCCTATCTCAGCTATAGGCTGTCATAGGGCTTGTCTCTCAGGGCTTCCTGTATCAGTTTCTGGCATAGGGCTCATTTCTTTCTGGGCCTTCTCAGGTGTTCGACTGCTCTGTTCTCTTCACAAGGTCAACTGCAAACTACCAGGTGAATGGCTCATCTCTCCCTGGGTCCCCAGGATAAAAAATGACAGACCTATCTCTTTTCCTGTGTGTCTTCTTGACTGACCATTTATATCAGTCCACCAAATGCACAATGACTCAACCTGTGGCATGCCTTACTGATGTGTTCTAATCAAAGCTCTAATCTTAACAGGTAAATTACTCAAGTGTATCTCGACTGAATCCAATATAATCAAAGGATATCCCACCCAGAAGAATATATTAGTTTACAAACATAAACTTTCTCTTTTTGGGATTGATAAAAATAATCACAAACCTTCACACTATCCTGTGTCAACTAATGTCTTGTTCTCCATCACTATAGTTTTGCCATTACAAGGTCAAGCTTTCTGCATTCAGGGAGACAAGCTCAGGAATTTGGAACCCTGCCAGTGGACCTTATTTTGGAATATATTCTCCCCAGTGAAAAAGAGTGATAGACTCATTTATAGTTTCCCTACCTGTGACTCTTCTTTCCTTTTTATTTGAACCTATAATTAGCACTATACTTGTTAAATATATGTCTCAGAGACTTAAATCTTCGGTCCATTAATGTGCCAATTGAGCTCTGAAACTCAGCAGAGTTGCAACACCTATTCTCCAGTTCATTGGACTCTCCCAAGACAACTAAAAAGGAGATGATGATGGACAACACCCATCCCAAGGAACAATGAGAGTCTGCATCTGCAAGCAAGATAGTCTCATCCATCTTTCCCATGGGATCTAAGCCCTCTCTCAATTAGAAACAGAGTGGGCATCACCATCTCCAAATCCCCAAGATTGGGGAATGAACAATGGACTAAAGTAGAAATTATTATACTAGTATAGACATTATTATTCTAGCAATACAAGATCTTTTATCATTGATATAGAGGCAATGGTCACCAGAGGTTCTGAGGGGAAGGAGAGGGAAGAATACATGTAATATGGATGCATTTTGGGGATACTAAAGTTATCCTGCATGACATTGTAATGACAGATAAAGACCATTATATATTTTGTCATAACCTTCAAAATTGTGCATAACAGAGTGTAAACTATAATATAAACCAATTTCCACGATTAGTAGCAATGCTTCAATATGTGTTCAATTGTAACAAATGTACCACACTAATGAAAGATGTTGTTAATGTGGGAAAGTGTGGCAGGTGGAGGGGTGGGGCATATGAGAATCCCCTATGTATTTTTTTCATTTTTATTTTTTTTAATTTTCCCCCTATATTTTTATGTAATATTTATATAATCTATAGCTTCTTTAGAAGTAAAAAAAATTAAAAAAAACTAACTCATGAAAAACAATATTGACTTTAAGATTCATCTATGTTTTTCCATATATGAGTAACTTATTCCTTACTTTTAGGCCGTACACGAGATTGAACCTGGCATACATGGGAAGCAGGTGTGCAACCACTGAGCCACACAAGCTCCCAGTTTATTCCTTTTTATTGCTATGTAGTATTATATTATATGTATGTTCTACTCTTGGTTTGCCCTTTCTCGTATTAAATGTCACAGGGGTTGTTTGCAGGGTTTGGTGGTTACAGAGTGCTATAGAGTAACTATAAATATACAAATACTAGGTACTCCTGGAACATAAATTTTCGTTGCTTTCTTATAAAAATCTAGAAGTGGAATACTGGGTTCACATGATGGGTGTACTTTATTAGAAACACAAAATTTTCCAACACGGCTCTCCTATTTTCCATTCATAACAGCCTTGTGGGAGATTTCCAGTTGTTACACATCCCTGGCATATTTTAGTACTGTTGTCACATTTATTTTAGTCAGGTTTCTCAAGTTAGTTTAAATTTGTATTTCCGTAATGGCTACTGCTGATAAACATCTTTTCATGTGATTATTTGCAATCCTGTGTGCTCTTGGAGAAGTGTCTGTACATTTTTTAATTTTGTTTTTATTTTATTCCTATGGCATTTTAAATGTTCTTTATATGTTCTGATACAAGTCCTTCATCAAATATGTGATTTGCAAATATTTCTCCCCAATCTAAACCTTGTTCTTTTCTTTCTTTCACTACTTTTTAAAATTTTAATGAACTCCAATGTATTATTATTTTTCCCCTCCTGCTTTTTGCTTTTGGTGTAAATTCTAAGATTGCATTGCCTAACCTTATTCATGAAGAATTTCTTCTATGTTTTGTTCTAAAAATTTTAGTTTTACAATCATGGTTAGATATTTTTTGTGCACCAGAGTTGCTTTAGGTAGAAGTTCCTCTTTTTTATCATATGGATGCCCAAATGTTCCCACATCAATTTTCAAAAATGATATTCTTTTTCAATTGACTAGCCTTTATGTCATTGTCAAACCTGAAATGATCATATGTCTATGGATTTATAGAACTTTCTGCATCTGTTCATTGGTCTCTTTGTTTATCTGTCATTGTACCATAAAAGCATACTTTAGAGTAAGTCCTATTATAGTGTGATTCACCCATATTTGTTATTCATTTTGAATATCATTTTGGCTATTTTAGTTTTTTTATTTGGCCATGTAAACTTTAAAAACCAATTGGTTTATATCTACAAAAAAAAAAAACCCTCATTTTTTAACTAGGATTCTGGTGAATGTATTGGTTAATGAAAAATTCACCCTTGATATATTATTTCTGAAGTCCATAAACACAATATGGATCTCATCTTAGATATTTGATACCTTCCATCAAAAATATTTTAGTTCACAAGTTGCAGATTCTGTTCATATTGCATTTTGATATTTATCTTTGTATTTCATTTTCCTTTAATAATGTGTTTAACTAATATTTTAAATTTTTGCTCTCATGTTTTTCCTTGCTAGTACATTGAAATAAGATAGATTATTGGTTGGTTTCACTGAATTGTGGGCACTTGCAAAACTTGCTTATTAGTTCCAGAAGGTTATTTTTTGTGTAGATTCTTTGAGAAATTTATATCAAAATCATGTTCCGTGTGAATGGGGAAAATTTTAGTTGCTTTTCTGATCTCTCAGTGTTTTATACTTTTGATCAATGGCTAGGTGTGTTTAGAGTGGACATCCTTTCCTTAATTCCAAAGAGGCCTCCTCATTGGTGCTAGATAACCCCAGAAAAAAGGCCTCACCTTTGGCCCCCACCATTGGTGGAGTAACCTATAACAGCTGGGGCCACTTCCCTTAGCATTAGCAAGGGGAGAAGTAATTAACATTTTAATAATGAGAGCCAAATCACTCTCTATGCCTAGAGGAGCCCACATCAAATCTCAATGTGTATTTCTGTCCTTCTCTCCCATTTATCAGCAAGCTCTGTTATTTCTCAATAAATTCTTTTTATTGGCCTAGCTAAGTGAAAAAGAAAAATTCAGTCTTTAACATTATTTTAGCTGTAGAATTTTTGTAGATGATCTTTATTATTTTTAGTAAGTTTTCTTCTATTCGTAGTTTGCTGATAGTTACTATAGTGAATTCATGTTGAATTTTATTGAATGTTTTCCTACACCAATTGCTATAATCTTATCAGTTTTTCTTATTTAGAAATTTAATATTTGAAAAACATTGGTTGATTTTCCAATAATGACCCATTTGTACTTTCTCAATAAAAACATTACTTGATAATCATTTATTAATCTTTGTATTTGTTACTGGATTCAAGTTAATATTTTGTTAAGAATTTTTTTATCTGTTTGTGAAAGATATTTTGGTGGTTTACTTTTCTACCCCTTGGGTTTGTTATTGGGAAATACTGTCCTTAGGAAATGATTCTGTACAAAAGATTGTAGAACACTTATGTCATTTCTTCTTTAAGCCTTCATGAATTTGGTAGAATCTGCCAATTAATCTATCTGGGCCAGGAAAAGTCCTTTCCTGAGGGTTAGTAGCTACAAATTCAATTTCTTGCCAGTTAAGGGCCTCTTCATTTTATTTATGTAAACTTGAGTTAATTTTCGTAGTTTATAGTTTTGGAAAAATTGTTTCATTTCATCTAATGTATCCATTTTATATTTATATTTGTTCATAACATAATTCCTTTATTTTTCTTTAAACACCTGCATCCTTAATTTGCAACATAGGTAATTAAGGTCTGATATATCTTTTTCATTGGTATCAGCCTTGGATTTCCAAAATTGACAACTTACAGTAGTTTGAATGAACTTCCTGTCTACTATCTTTGAAATAGACTTTTGCCTCCTTCTGTGTATTCTTTGCATGACTTAATACAGGTAGTGCTTTGCCCAGGGCAATTTGACTAATTGTTTTGCTCACTGTCCCAGTTGTCTACAAACAGCTTATCTGTTTTCAGGACAAATGATAGGAGAATGAACCTGCTAAGTTCCCCAGCTTAGTCCCTCAGTCTTCCTTTAAATACTGGTACTGACAAGCATGCATCATGTGCTGTTGTGAGTGGTTTGTGTTCCCCAGAAAATCCTGTTCTTAAATGGAACCCTTTCCTGTGCCAGTAAACCCACTGTATATAGGACCTTTTTATCAGATCCAGGAAGGGGACCTTTCAATTAGAGTCCTTCAGTTAAATGCCTTTGATTAGATTGCAGGACCAAGGCTGGACATTAAGTCTCTTACTGGAGTCCTTTATAAAGGGAAGAATAAAAATATACAGACACATGAAAAAAAGCTGCAGAAACACAGAGAGAAGTCCCTCTTGGATGTAGCAGCCTGGATGCTTTAATGCTAGGTTGACCTGATTGAAGACAGAACTACCTGGCTCAAATCTGTCTCCTGGAGTCTAATGAGATTAAGATTTTTATGGTAAATCACTCAGCATAACTTCACAACTGCAATATGTAGTAAAAAATGGAAATAAGCTAAAGGAACAATAACAATAAGAAGTATAAACAGCTATAATATCTTGTAAAGGAATGGATCTAAGCTAAAGTAACCTTTAAAATAACAAGTAAAACTCCTGTAGTCAGTGGTTATGAATGTTCCATTTTCACTAAAAAATGTTTTTTAATATGTGGTTTCTGTATGTAATGGTCCATTAATGTTAAGGAACAGTTTGGTTCTTTTATATGGTTGCTAGATTTTAGTATACTGATTCTATTGATTATTAAGAGAAAAATTTTAAAATCTTCAAGAATCATTGCAGATCTGTATTTTTTGCATTTCATTTCTGTCAGTTTTTGTTTTATTGTTCTGAAGCTTTTTACATATATATTACGATAGTTATGCCTTCATGAATAATTTTTTCATTATTACATATCACTTTATATTAATTTTCTTTTCTCCAACAATATCTCTAATATTGATTAGCCATACAAGATTTTTTTTTCATAGTGTTTGCGTGGTATATTTTATTTTAATCATTTTAATTTTAATCTGCTTATACCATTATATTTCAAATGAGTTTCTACAGACAACATTTAGTTGATTCATTATCTTAAGTCAATTATTATAATAGTTATGTTTAATTAGTCTGAATATACTATGTGCATTTAAATTAATTTTGGAATTTTTGGTGTCTATCAACCATATTTGTTTTATGGTGTTTTTGTTCATTCTTTTTTGACATATTTGAAGCTCTTCCTCTGGCTATTGAAAAATTTTGTATATTTTTTGGATAATTTTACATGTTGTTCTAAGCATTACTATTACATCTATTTCTATTGCTATGCTAAAAATGTCACAAACTAGTGACTTAAGCCAAAACAGCCATCTCACAGTTTTCAGGGTTAAAAGTCAAGGAATAATGTGCCAGAATTTTCTGTTCATAATCACAGAAGACCAAAATCAAGGTGTCTTCAGGGTTGTTTCTTGCTGAAAAACCCGTGAAAGAATTCATTTGTAAGTTCATTCAAATTTTTGGCAGAATCCAGTTCCCTTTAGAGATGGTAGTGTCTATTTCCTTGCAGGTTCTCAATTAGGGCTTCACTTGGCCCTATCTATAAATTCACCAGCATTTCTTCTTGCCTGACCACCTATTTCTTCAAAGCCGGAAGCATTTTGTTGAGTCCTTCTCATATATCATATTTTTCTCACTTCCACTCTGGCCACCAGCCAGAGAAAGCTCTCTGATTTTGAGGGCCCATTCCATTACATTGCAGCCAGTGGATAATTCTAGATGATATTCCTATTTAAAGGTCCACTGTGCCACATATATAAATATGGGAGTGATCACTTATGTTTTGCACATTAGAGCATAAAATTTATGGTGCAGGATTTACAAACATTTTTCTTACTACAACTATATAAATTAATTTCACAGTCATCTTTGAATCAATAATTTACCATTTTGAATGGAATGTAGACATTTTACCAATGCATTGATCAATTTCTTTCTCATTTTTGGTCTTAGTTGTCTTAAGTTTTAAGATTTACATCTGTTATCAACCCTATGAGACAATACTATATTTTTTTGTGCCTCAAGATCCAAAACATAGTAAAGGAATCAAGGAAGAATAATCTGTTATATTAACACAGCTTTAGAATTTCTGTTACCTTTCTTTCATTAAAGTTATTCCAGAATTCATGATAATATCATTTACTTTCTGTTTGATTAACTTCATTAACCATTATGTTACCAGTGTGTTAGCAATGAATTCCTCTATTTTAATTTATCTCACAATGTCTTTATTTCACTTCATTCCAATATTAGTCAGGTTATTCCATAGTAACAGAACCAACAAGGAGACTGGTATGTCTGAACTTCACAGAGCAAACGCCTCTCTGGATTCTCTAATAAAGGTGATGTACAAGTCCTTATTCTGAATACCTCAGGGGAAAATGCCTGGCTGGAAGTTCCAGCAAGAGAAATATACTCTTTAATTGTCACTTGTAAGACCTCAAACTGATTGGATGAGATTACCCAAATCACTGAAAGCAATCAACCGAATCACTTTCTCTGTTGATTATGGATCCAATTAACTGATTGTAATGTAAATCCTTCACAGTAACAAGTAAACTAGTGTTGGACCCAACAACTGGACCCAATGGCTTAGAATAGTTGACACATGAAATTAACCATCACATTCATGAAGGATATTTTTGCTTATAAAAATTCAGGATTAACCATTTTTTCTTTCAGCTATTTAAACATTTTTTTCCACATCTTTTTGGCCTTCATGGATACTAAGTATCCACATTCATTTGTTCTGTTTATGTAATGTGTCATGTTTCTTTTGTTGCTTTCAAGATTTTTTATTTTTCTTTAGAATATGGAAGTTTTGTTATGATATGTCTAGGTGTATATTTCTTTGGTTTCATCCTTCCTTTTTTAGCTTATGGAAATGATAAATGATGGTGATTTTTTTTTCTTCTAAATGGGGCACATTAAAGTTGTAGTTTCTTCAATTTCTTTTTCTAATGTAAATTCTTTCTCCACTCTTTTAGGGCTTTCTGTGATATGAATGTAAGAACTTTTATTACTGCCTCGCAGGGCCTTAAGACTGTGCTCCCCCCCTTTTTTTTTTTTAATACTTTGTATCTCTTTTGCTAAATTTGGGTAATTTCTATTTATCTATCTCCAATATTCTGATATTTACTATGTGATCTCCATCTTATTTTACAGCCTGTCTTGTTGGTTTTTTAAACTTCAGTTAATGTTTTCTTTTCAGGTCTAAAATTCCTCTTGATTCCTCCTATTTCTCCTTTTAGTCTTTCTAATTTCCATTAATTTCAAAAGTGTTTATGCTTATTTATTTGAACAATTTTTATTGCTTCTTTAAATCATTGTCATATAGTTCCAACATTTATGTCACCTTAGTATCAACATTTTAAAATGTTATTTTCCTTTACAAGTTGAAGTTTACCTTGTTCATTATATTCCAAGTAGTTTTGCATTGTAACCTATGTATTTCAAAATTTTATAATGTGACTCTGGGCCTTGTTAAATCTTATGGAGAATACTGAAATTTTTCATGTCACAAAAATCCTCCCATTTGTATTAATGGTGAAAGTTCTGACAAGACTGCATTTCAAGAATCTGTATAGAAAAATTGGATGAATTTTCAGATTTTACTTAATTTTATGTATTTCATTTAACAAATTCCATGATGATTTCATAAAATAGGGTTTTATTTGATTCTTTAGGTTTTTATTTGATTCTTTCACATTAGATATGCTATAAAAACTAAAATGAAGGCATAAAGCAAAACAAATATTAAATATATATTATTATTACTTTATTTCCTCCTTCAAGTGTGCATGGATTTAGCCACTCTGTATAAATCTAAGTAACAGTTATTTGAGCAATTATTTCTATGAATAGCAATGGAAAGTTATAGAAGGCACATATCTGGACATTACTGATTTTGGAAAATACATATGATCACAAAAATTGGCATAGTCAAGTACTTATAGATTCTAGATTTTGAGACAATGTTATATATGAAAATGCTATTGTTTGATAAATTTGGAAGAACAGTAGACCTTTGAATAATACAAGCACAATACAGCATTGATGGGATAACTGCACTTATTAAGAATGGAGAGAAGGTGGTTAATAAGAAGAAAGAAGATATTGAATGCTAGAGTGTGAAGATTGAGGAAATGCATAATAGGTTCATCTTGCCTTTGATAATAGAACAAAATTAAATGTGCTCACCAGCCTGGGGACATTTTTGGGGGGGAGTAATAGAAGTGCACAGATTTGAGGTATATTGTGGAAAAGATTAAACATTATCATTGATTTTAAATTGTGTTTAACATAAATAGTGGTCCAGAGGAAACCTTTTTATTTTCAGAGGTGAGAGAATGAGAAAATCTAAGGAAAGTTGTAAGTAACATAAAATCAGAAGTGACCGATCTCTAGTCACACTCAATGCAAGTTGTAAGCTTCCTGATAAAGAAGAGCCTGATTTTGGTAATTTTAATATGGGTATCTAGGAAACAGTGATATTTTTGAAAATATTCATTAACATATAAGAAGTTTTGCACATGTTTGTATGTAGTAGAGAATGATAATTTCTGTGTTGAACATGATGACCTTAAAGTAATGATATATTCAAATGAATTAGATAACTAAGATCAGAGATACAGATATGCAAATGTTCTAATTAAAGGGACAGGTAGAAATGAGAATGCATGTGTTCATATGAAAAGGAAAACACAGAGAAATGTAGAGTAAATGGAAATCTTAGTTGAAGAAAAGGAAAAATGAAAATATAACATTAGTGAGGTATATGAGGATAAAAAGGTGTGCAATTAAGGTAAAGAAAGCAAGAGGAAATTCCACAGATGGTTTTATATAGATATGGAAATAGAAATAAAAGCAAATTTAGATATAAATATTATAAAATTCAAAACATTATAGATAACATATTGATATAGGTATAGATATAGGTTTGCTGATGGCTATGGATATGGTCATAGGTAACATGACTACAGATACAGTATTTACTGAAGACAGGTCCATTTATACCATTTAAAACATTGTTATTAACAGTTCTCTGTTTTGCTATCACAAATGCTATATTTACATCATAATTTTTTAATTTTCCCAATAAAAAGATCAATGTAATATATGTGTGAACATAGCACTAAGTATATGTATGTGTCTCTATGCATATGTGTACTTTTCTATATATATGTATATATGTTGTGTGTGTAATATATAGGTATATATCTAGATGTAGACAATCCTTCTATAAATTCTTCCAATTCTTCCTATGAAGTTATTCTAAGTGGAGTGCTAAATAAGTTCTTTGTTAATATTTTGTTTGATTTAGTCATGTTTTATGACATAAAACCTTTTGAGTGCTTTTTTTAACCTCTGTGTTTCACAAACTGCAGATAATGGGGTTTAATATTGAGGTGATAATCACATACAGCATAGAGATGAGCCTGTCTTTGCCTGGGGAGTGTTGACAGGAAGAGGGACAGATATAGGTGAATACTATGGTGCCATAAAACAGACAGACCACAAGCAGGTGGGAAGCACATGTGGAGAGAGCTTTGCACTTTCCTTCAGCTGACTGGATCTGTAGGATGGTTGATATGATGTAGATATCATAGATAAAGGTGATCAGAAAGGCACTGATTGCTAAGATTCCTCCTACCACTAAAGCAAGCATCTCTGCCACATACATGGAGGAACAGGAGAGCACCTCCACTGGTGGGATGTCACAATAATACTGGTTATCCTGATGAGATTTACAGAAAGACAGGCAGAAAGTAAATACCATTTGTAGAAGGGAATGAAGAAATCCTATGCCCAGATTTCAGCCATCAGCTGGGCATAGTGTACCTTGGTGATGAAGGTATAGCAAAGGGGGAAACATGTGGCCTCATACTGGTCATAAGCCATGATGGTGAGAAGGAGGACCTCAATCCTTGCCAGTGCCAAGAGAAAATAGAGCTGCAGAGCACACCCCAAAAAAGAAATGCTTTGCTTCTTAGCAAATTCGCAAGCATCTTGGGAACAGTAACTGATGGGCAGAATGTGTCTAACAGGGACAAATTTGCCAAGAAATAATACATGGGTGTGTGTAGCTTTTTCTCAGTCCCAAAGGCCAGGAGAATGGCACCATTTGTCAACAAGGTGACCTGATAGATGACAGCCAAAGCCAAAATAAAAGGATAGCACACCTCAGTGAGATCAGAGACCCCTAAGAGGAAAAAGTCCTTGCTGGTGAGATTGTAGATGTCCATATCCTCTCTCCACACAGGTATTTCTGGAGCAAATGAAACCAACACACAAAGGTTATGGTAAAAAAATCTAGGAGTCTAGTGAGGATCAACACATGGAAAATTGTCCCTGGTTGAGGATGAATTATGTTATCCCTATTTTAATTACAGATATCAAATTATTAGAAATACTGATAAAAACATCTCATTTTATTTATAGAATATTCATCTCAGTTGTTTAACTAGAAGGTGAAACTTGTTGACCCTTCAGGAGCTTTTGTGTTTTTACATTTCAGTGAAAGTTGATGGTCTACTCCCCACTTTCTATTTTTTCCTTATATTACCTCATCAAGTATAGTTTTATGCACTTTCAAAACATTAAGTTCTATTAAAAGAGAAAATGCATATTATTTGTGAATGTAAATATTAATAACTTTTGGCAAATAGCAGGCACATAATGAAAGATTGGTATGTAATTTTTCAGTGAAATAGGAGTGGATTGTGTGTTACCTGGTTGGATAAAATGTTTCCATTGGAAAGGAATAAATATGCCAATAATCCTCTTCCAACCCAACTCTTGAAAGGCATGGGTTAGGACAGCTGTAAGACCATAGAATACACCTGGTGCTGAATCAGAGAGAAGTTTTATTTGGACTTATGGAGAGGAGAGTGTCTCCAGTGGTGGTATTCCAGAGTATGAAGGTAGCACTCCACAAAGAGTTGGGAAAATGAGCGGTGAGGTAAGGGGTTTCAAAGCAAAGACACTCCATAGAGTATAAGAACTTAGTTTCTGCTATGGTCCTGGGATGTGTTCATATGAGGTCTGGTGATGCTATCACTATTTACACAGGAATGTAGTTTTTCCACTCTGAGGAGATTATTATTTACAATATCATCTTTACATTCTTTCCCTTCTGGGCAAGGTTTAACTTAGGTCCAGGACACACATGCAGCTGTGTGCTGAGGGCTTAGTGGCAACCCGAACCCAGGGTCCCCACATTCCATCCTCATGCAGCAGCCTACATTGCCCATAGGACAAGAATTGTATCCACATTCCACACTAAACAGTATAAAAGCTAACAGAATAATAGAAGTCTTCCACCAAAGCTAGTAGATGTATAAAAATGTGACACGAGGGCCAAGAAAGGGAATTAAACTAATCAGATAAGGGGTTAGTAGCTCATTTATCAATGTGCTATATGTGTTCTTTCACATGATTTAGAGCTTGTGAAATATTATGGGAGTGATCAGGAACATATATATGACATTGAACATTAATGAAGGCACAGGTCCCACCTTGTGCCACAGTAAGAATACCTAAAGTCATCCTATTTTGTGAAACTACCTTTCATAGTTGGGTCGTTTCTTTGTTTAGTAAGGAAATTGCTACTTTGGTGTCATTAAGAGTCTGAGCAGTGTGACTGGCTAAAGTAGTTATATGTTTTTCAGTGGCAATTGCAGCATCTCCTGGCACAAAAACAGCCAATGGGTAGCACAATCAGGAAATGTGCTTTACTCTATATCTAGCCTTGATCATTTCCCAATTACTAGGTGTATCAGGTAATGAGTCATCCATAGAGGGTGGTGGATGTCCCATATGCATTGTCTGGTCCAGTTATAGGGCAAATATGGCCACCCATTTTGCCTGCAAGTCCATAGTCATCCTTTAGGGGACAGGTAGGTCCCAGCAAATAAGTGGTAAGAGATCTGTCATTGGAAAAGTCTGTTTTTTTCTAAGTTGATAGTAAAATTACACAACTCAGGGGGTAGCAATTCATCATGATGGATTCTTTCTTGTCATTCTATGCAGACAATGGTAAGGCTATCTAAGGTGACAGCCTCAGCCATTAACCATCCTAAACCACCATATACAGCATGTCCTATTAAAGGTTTGGGATTACAGACCTTACAAGGGAAAAAATATAATTATGAGTCTCATTGAAAGACAGGAGCTGGATTTCAGGATTAAATGAGAAGGTCCTCTCTAAACTTGTCAATGGGTTCTATTCTGCATGCCAGCAAGGTGTTCCATGAGTCCAATTTGTAGGTGTTATGGTCCAAAGAAGGCCAGTTGCACCTAAGGATGGTAAGTCTGTGCATACTCAACATTGGGTTTGATTGTGGGCATGGGTTACTGCCAAAGCCCACTGTAGAAAGGTATTGTCTAGGCTGCTACCAGCAAAAAGAAAGATGTTTATGGGTAACTATAAGGGGCAGATAATGCTGGTCTAACAATATGCAAGCAGTGCTTCCATTAGTAGATAACAAAGTACTAAGTAGGGGAGTCTTAGGAGGAGGCTTACAATACCATATATCTTCTCCTTCTAAATTCTCTGAGATTTCTATGGTGACATAAAAAACTAGGCATAAGGAGAATCCACATAGACACATATAGGGCCCCAGCAGGCGACCCTAGATTATTAATAAAGATTTTTACTGGCATTTTTTGTGTAAATTGTGGTGTTATAACAATGTTTTGGGTGATTCCTATTCCCCATGAGTTTAAGAGTCTGAACCAACTAAGCTGCATAGGCCAGTACCATGGCCAAAGGACCTCTTTTTCCCCAATTTGTATACTTGGAGGCATAGACAACACCAGATTATAATTACTTCCCCTCTGGCCCTTTAACTTGTATTCTCAATGCCTTCATTCATCCTGATGCTGGCATTTCAACTGGAGCAGGAATTGCGCTTGCCATGCTGAATTTACAAGGGTTAGGGCTGGATACAGCCTCTTAGTCCATTGTTGTAAAGACCCCTTGTTACCTTTTATTTTTTCTTTTAAAAGACCATTTCATCCTTTCTATAATGCCTGTGCCAGTGGGATTATAGGGTAAATGAAAGCCAAAACAATATCTTGGTCCATCACCCAAGACTGCATGAGGTGATGCATAAATGGAGTTCCTTGGTCACTGTGAATTTGGGCTGGCACTCCATAGAGGGAACTTACTTTTCCTAAGCAGTGAATAGCAGCCTGTTGGTTGGCTTTTCCTATTGAGAAAGCAAACAAGAGTCCCATGATGGTGTCTGCGGCAATGAAAGCATACATTGCCCCTTACGAGAGCAGGAGGGGACCTATGTAATCCACTTTCCATCATGTTACTGGAGTCTGTGCTCAGCCCCATCCAGTGAGGTAATTGCAATGGTCACCAGAGTGACAACAATGGACACTCATGGGTGATGTCCACAAGCTGCAGGCAAGTGACAAGTAGCTGGAACTGCTGGGGTAAGCACCACAGGGTCTGGTAACCACAATGTCCACTTTTTTTGTGAAGCCACTCCACCACTTCTTGGGTCTCAGTGGTATGGCTCCAGACCATTGTGAGGGCATCTGCTTCCACATTCCCAAGCATGGAGTTAGAGGAGTGAGCAGGGACATGAGAGACAGTTACCTGTCATCACTGGCAGGCATCCCAGATGTCATTCCATAGATTTCTCCCCCACAGAGAGTGGCCCACTATAGTCCATTGTTCTTGTTTCCAAGTTGCCATCCAGGTGGTGAGGCTCTTGTAGACTGCCCAACTATCAGTACAGATTGTTAATGCATTTTCAGGCTTATGTACTACTATAACCATCCATGTGGCTCTTAGTTAGGCCACTGACTGCTTTGCATAGTGACCTTTTTCCACCAAACAGTGTCACTGCTGGGCTGCATAGCCACAGACATTCTTGCAGGAGGCTGTCCACCAGCAAAATCATTCATGTACAATGCATTCTATGGGACTGGTCCTATGCCTTCTTTAGTGGGCACTTCAACAACTACCATGGGGGTAGTAATTTTGGCTGAAGACTCTTTCATGTAAGACACTGGGCTTAGGATCTCATGCATTTCAGTACTTAAAGGGCTAGTGTTGAAGACACTGCATTGAAGCAAGTAAGCTTTCCATTTTGATAAGTCACTTAAATGCTCACTGACAAAGCAAGGTTTCTTCCCAGTATCTGTGATCCACCCCTGGATAGGGATGGCAGTCTTCAGAATGACTTGCAAAAAGGCTTAGTATGATATGCATAGCTGATTCTCTAAGGGGCTATATCATAATTGAACCCCCTTCCATAATTGTGACCAAATCCCAAAGGGTACTCACTTAGAATATTGCCTTTGCCATAAACCCCACCCAAAGCCAATATCTGTGCTGGCCTCATCCAATTCACATTGTAACTCAGAAGCTACCCCCTTTAGTGATTAAGCCTATGCTATTGTCCTCTTTGCGTCTTCAAAAGTAACCTGTTGGGCGTCCTCCCATTCCCATGGATGAATTTTTCTGATTAGTATATGCAATGATATCAATATTTGAGCTAAGTGAGGGATGAACCATCCCTCACTTAGCTCAAATATTGGGGTACCTCAATGACCCCAGAAAGGCCGCTAATTGTTTTGGAGTTTGTGGTGTGGGAAAATATTATACTTTATTGATTATAGCAGAGGGCATAGCTTTTGTCTTACTCAATCAACACCTAAGAAATTTTACAGAGCAGCCAGGGCCTTGTACCTTGTCCAGATTGATTGTCCAGCCCCTGCTTTCAAGATAAGATACTACTGTCTCTGATGCTTCTTTTAATTCTGAAAGAAAATTACTACTTAACATAATATCATCAATATAATGAAATAGGGTTACAGTCACAGGTTTCTTCAATGTGGCCAGATCCTTTGCCATGAGGCCATGACAGATGGTTGGGCTATGTACATAGCCTTGGGGAATCATCGTAAAGGTTTATTGTTGGCTTTCCCATGTGAAGGCCAGCTTGATTTGTCTAAGAAGATGCTAAAGAAAGCACTAGCAAGATCTAAAACCAAAGTGATAGTGACATAACTGGTAATAATTTCTTGCAATTATCTAGCAATGTATGGGACAACTGTATACAGTGGTGGTGGTATTTTATTTAATTAACAATAATGTACTGTCATGTTCCATCAGGCTTTCGTACCAGCCATATCGGACTATTGAAGGGACTGTGGGTAGTTATTATTATTCCTATCTTTTGCAATTCCTTACTTTTAGCAGTAATTTCCTGGTGTCCACCCAGTAGTTTGTATTGTTTGGTTGCCATAATTCTTTTGGGTAAGGGCACCTTTCTCCAGTCCATTTAGCTTGTCTCCTTAGCACTTCCACTATTATTCAGGGTTCTCTAGGGAAGCAGAATTGACAGGAGGTATCTGTAAATAGTAAGGGATTTTATAAAATTCTCTCATGTGACCATGGGGATGTACAAGTCCAAATTCTACAGGGCAGGCTGCAAACCAGGGCTCCAATGAAGGTCCTCCATGAGTTCCCATGAGATGTTGGCTGTCTTAAATGGAGCTGAAGATTCTCTCTCTGAATGCTGAAATCCCTTCCCCCTTTAAAACCTTCAACTGATAGGATAAACCATCACTCATTGTTTATGGCAATCTCCTTGGTTGGTTATAGATTTAATCAGCCATTCATGCATTCAACTGACTGATGATTAAAGTCCACAAAATGCCCTCATATTACAATTAGCCCAGTGCTTGCTTGACCAAACAACTGAGCACCATTACCTGGCCTAGTTGACCCATTAGCCTAAACATCATACCGCCTTTATCATTCCTCATTGGAAGTGGAATTCTCACATGGTGGTCTGTAATGTGGCATTCTGGAGAATGTCAATTCCTAAAATAAATTCAGGTAAAGGGGAAATATACACTGTATTCCTTTGGAGAGGTAATCATCCAATTTGTAAAACAAAATTTTGTTGCTTAGCATAAATTGTTTGTCCCCCAAAGCCATCTATAACCAGCTCTGGCCCATAGAATCATGCTACTCTGCTATGAAGTAAGGTGCATTCAACTCTCGTGTTTACCAAAGAAATACCCTTTCCTAATTAGTAGGGGGCCAATAAACAGTTGATTTTACATGTGGCCTCTGATCCCTGGGGTTTTTGGTTATTATTTTAACCCAGGGATCTTGATCCCTCCCCTATGGTAGTGGGATCAGTGCCTGCTAGGCTTCTGCTGGGGAATGGAAGGTTCCTGGGGCTGGGGTGGCAGCATTTTTCCTATTTTCTCTTCTCTTCAGCATTCTGAGGGGACAGCTTCACAAATCTCTTATCCTTGGGGAGCTTGCTCCAAAGTCTCACTAAAACCATGTTGGTCTATCTATTGTTTCTAGCTCAGTACCTGAGGCAATAAGACCCATCCACAATGCTTGCACAACACACAATTAGGACCATGATGTCCTCAGGGTGCTTTCCCTGCTGCCTGGACCCCAGCCCCCTTTCTCTACAGCCTTTCTGATTATCCTAAAACTGCCATAGCCTACATGCACAGCTTTGACTCAGATTGCTCCACTAGGGGGCTCAAGATTGACACATACTAGGAGCAGTATTTAGCACAGTATCTTTTATTCCTGCAGTAAAAACTTTGGTGTCAGGCCCCACAAAATTGGAGGCATAAATAGCATGTTTCATTCCCAATCCCTGTAAAATATCCTGTATCTCTTCCATGGATTGCCAATGAGGAGTGGCATAGGGTATATCCCCTTCATTAGTCCATCCTGACTGGCTCCATCATGCAGCCATTCCAATAACAATGCTGTTTTTGTTTTCCTAGAGGTACTATATAAATACTGACTTAGGGAATTGTAAGTCGTAATGGATGACAATTTACTCATTTCCACTTCATATAATACAACTTATGTTCAACTGTCCCATAATCCTAGAAGTCAATTAAGCAGGAATTTTCTAGATCTCTGCCTGTACTTTTACCCCAAATTGTCCAACTCAGCAGCAATATAGGTCCTCATGGCTACATGTAACTTTTGCTTCAGGGAATTGGAAATATTGGACCCCAGGGAGTTAGACTTGTAACATCTCCCACTTCTTTTGTATTATAGGGCATGCCTTGGGAGATCCTCATCTTCTTCACTTCCCATTCCTCCTCTTTGTCCTCATCTGAGGAGGAATCCATAGGATCCATGCCTTAGGGTTCCATCCAGGGGTGGTTAATATCCTCTAGACCTGGACTTGAGGCAGCCTTCATCCCCTAGCTTGACCATATCTCCAATCCAGGGTTTCTAAGTGGTCATCAACTTGGCACAGGTGATCCATTAAGGAATCTTTCATTTCTGCCTATGATAGGTGCATATCCCTTTCTAAATTTAACTCTTCTTCTAGGTGGCACAAAGAGGCCTTTCCAATTTTTCTGCCTTTGTAGCCACCTGCAAATCTCCTAACAGGCGCCATGCAATAGCTGCTGCTATTTGGCATTCTCCCTTCTTCTTATTTAAGTGCAGTTGCTCTGCTAGTTGCTGTAGCACAGCCAGTATACCTGCCAGCATTTTTAGGGCATCCCGTACTCTCTCAGCAATCCTAATTTCTCCAGGAGGGCATCCATTCCTCCCCACATGGACCTTTAAGGACAATCTGGGATTTCCCTTAATGATTCTCCTTTCCTTGATCTCATGCTTACTACTGCTGGCAGTCCTTCATTCTCTTAGCTAACTCACTAATTGTTCCAACTCAGCTCCTGAAGGGTACAAGTTGAGGCAGCTGCAAAACCAAAGAATGTGCCAGGCACTGATTCAGACATAAGCTTTCTATGGACTTATGAACAGGAAAGAGTTTCCAGTGGTGGTAGTCCAAAGGATGAAATTAGCACTCTGCAAAGAGGTGGGGAAATGAAGGGTGTTATAAGGGTTTCAGAACAACAACATTCCATAGTGTATGAGAATAGAGTTTCTCCTAGGGTCCTGTGACATGCACATATGGGTTCTGGTGATTTTATGACTATGTATGAAGGAATGAATATAGGATTTTTTGGATCTTTACTTCTATGAAACAGTTTAGAGGCCTGCTCCCCGGCCCATGCAGGGAAGTCAGCACTCTTGATCTGTTCAGTTAATTAGTTAACCAAAACTTTTACCTCCACCTTATCTTTGATGTAAGCCACTATATGTCTTCATTATCTTTCTGCTTGGATTGCTTCTGATGTTTTAACAACCCCTCAGATACACACTGTATATCTGCCCCTTCTCACGGACACCCTGACCTTTACTGTGAAAAAAATTCTGAATGAAATTCATCCTGGGGATCAGCTCTGGTGAAGAGCTCCTTTATCTGTTCTCCCCCTCACCTCTCTCAACCACTGTGCTCAGAGTAATTCTTTGTGCCATTGTGGGCTCTGCTGGCAGATCCCCACAAGTCTTTGCAGGACAGATTCCTGCAAGTGGTAACTCTGACATGATTCGGATCAGCAGTGCAAATCAGCACATTAAGGTGTGGTTATACTCATTCGGACTAAAACAAACTAATCATCCCAAGTTAAGGGAACAGCAATGCCTACTGGGGAGAGTTGCCAACATGTCTAGATCAGTGAGGGAAATTTCTAAATCTTCGTGGGACTGAGAATTTCCAAAGAACAGGATATTTTTGTTAAAACAATGCAACACCTCTTAAAAGTAGCTGATTGCACAGTCCAAAAAAGTCAACTGCACTCACTGTTACAAACAATTTAAAAGTATTTTCCTTGGTTTCCTAAAAGAGGAACTTTAGATTTGGAATTATGGGTGGAGGTAGGAAAAAATTTAAAAACAAAATATGAGCAAGGAGAAAAAATTCCCATTTCTATGCTAATAACCTGGAGCATAGTAAAAGCAGCCTTGTGTCCACTAGATACATTCTCTCATCCCATGGCTCCCCCAGAGGAGCTCCTAGTTAAAGACACTATATTCCCTGAAAAGGAAGAAACACCTTTTCCACCTCCACCTCCCCCAGTCCTTTTTGAGAATCAAGAACTTCGGCCAGCTATTCAAAAATGCTGAAAAGAAACCATAGAGATAAGAGACTGTGATGCGACTCCTGTAATTCTCCAAAATGGGCAGCCACAGCATGACTCACTTTCCTGTGCAGTCTTTAAAGAGCTGTGTAAAAGCATATTGAACCTAATTTCTTCATTAAAGAGATTCTGGACTCCTTTGCTAATAGCTATCAAATATGCCCCTGGAATTGGAAAGTTCTTATAAAAACTATTTTTACCTCAGCTCAATTTAGTGTTTGGCAACTAGAATATCAAAAAAGCTGCACTCAACAGGCAGAAGTGCTGATTAAAGCCCTTGTCAGTGAAATCATGCTTTTAAAAAATCCTTTCTGTTAAAGAGTTAACTAAGATAAAGAAAACATTCCAGCAGCAACTCTGCAAACCCCCTACTGCCTATATGCTAATGTGACTGTGGACTGATGGGGGTAAATAAAATTAAACCCCTGGAAGAGTAGGAAAACTTAGCAATGCAGTTTCCAGAAAAATTCTCAAAAGCATAAAATTAAAGATGTATGTGTGTGTGTTGTGTTGTAACTCGTTTTGTGTGTTTGTCTGTTTGTTCAGTGTCAGTGTATGTTTTGATGCATACAGATGGTAATATTCGATTGATAAATGAAAATAATTAAAAGACCTGGTCTATTCAAATGTCCAAAAATTAAATAAGTGCTTATATTAATAAATAAATATAGATAATAATTTGAAATAATAAAAATAATTATAACAAAATAAAATCATTATTTGGCAAGTTTATTTAGTGTTAATGATAAGTGTGTGTTGTAAAAAAGTGCTTAAAGACAGTTTCCAACATGATTTTGGTAACTTATGTCTGTAAAATATATAGAATGTGTTTTAATTATTTTAAAAAAAGTAATTTTGTCCTAAGATAAAATAACTGGTTATTACAAAAAAGAAAATGTGGGAAAAAACCTAAATGAATACAGGAAGTGCAGAAGATGCATGGAAAAAGAATTTTTATGGTAAAAGTTAAGTAAGATTTGATGTGTTTATCTAAAAAGTTTTAAAAACTTTGTTCTTTCTCAAAGTTTCTTAAGTCATTTGTCAGTTTTAGTAGAAGTTTATAAAGAGCTTTTCTCCCAAATAATCAGTATACAAAAAAGAAAGTATGTTTTATCAAAATAACGTCTTGTACCTTATCATTTCCTTATAGAAACTAGTCTTATCACTTTTAAAGAAAAAACATAATGTTCAAACCTGCTTTCTCAAAATCAAATCCTGGAAAGTAGATTTTTATTTCAAATTAGTGAAAAAGATTTGTCCTCTTACCTTGAAAAAAGTAGAGTAATAAAATAGTTACATTTATTTAATATGTAATAGTTTGAATAGAAAGTGTTTAAAATCTTTATAAAATTAAAAAGGATTTTTTAACCCTCTGTTAATTAAAGTTGTATGAGTAAAAATTTCATATAAATAGTTAAAGAGTGTATAAAATTCCTGGAAATTTAACAATGTTTATGTGTCATAGAAATAGCCTCTCTGCCTAAAAATCAAGAGGCAGGTGCTTTAACTCATGTTCTTCTAATTTATACCACCTCTTCTAAAAAAGCAGCTCTATAGCTGAAGAAAAAGAGCAGCCATTAGGGGCTGCCAAGGGTAGTGCATAATGATAAATTAAAATAACATCACTGAATATTATTATTAGTTTGTTGCCAAAAACTTTCTTAATCAGTGAACCAATGCCTTGCTAGTCAGCACTTTTCATATTTCAGGAAAATAATGAGAACTAAAACAGTGGACACATCAGGGATGTTTTGTAACAAATGAAAAAAGATAAAGTGCATCCCAAAGAGTGTTGTATTCCTCCCTAAGAAGGCTGGCCACTTCCTCAGGAATTAACACAGTGCTCACAAGTTAATATCTATAGTATCAAGTTCATTGATTATGAGCGCAATAAAAAGAATAGTCTCTTGTCAAGCAAGTTGAAGTCCCACCCTAAAAGAGGGTGTTCTGCACAAGTGTTTTAATTCAAAACTCTAGTATTAGTTACTAATTCAAAACTTCTCAGCTGAAAGCTAAAAGTGAATGAGTTTATATATAAAACTGCTCTATCCTTCTGCCATTCTGTAACTGTTCAATATTAATTTAACCAGTTAATTAATTATATTATTCTTGTTTCTCACTCTAATTGTCAGTATAAACTTTTTAAACTAGTTTCCAAATAACCCCTAATAAAGTCCAATTAACTCAGCCTTAAAAATATTTAAAATATGTCATGTCATCTAAAACAATAAAACAATAAAGAGAGAGTTTGGATACCTCCCTTAGAAATAAAATATCCTTAGCACTATATACTTTACATTTTAAAAATTGTAATAAAAACAGCCTTTCAGCAGCTGAGAAACGTTCAGAAGAGTCATCAAATACAAGCTAAAATTCTGTACAAAGAATTGTTAGGAGATGGATCTTAGAAAGGTCCCTGTGACCTCATAATGTGGGGGAGATAGTATGCTTGTGTGCTTACTCCAACAGGTCCCCAGTGGCTACCAGCAAAGAACATGAAGCTATACCTTAAGTTGGAAAAAATCACCCATTCAACCCAATACCACAGATGGAGAAGATGATGATGGAGGAACAAAGGAACTTCTGGCCACAACCATGCTGTAACACTATCCAAACTCAGGGAATAACTTGAGGAAATCTTAAACAATTAAACCTAAAAAATTCATTGGTACACTTATTACTTTCATTATTTCAGCCATTATCATAGCTGCCACTACCACCATTGTGGCAGTCACCTTAATAGTATCTGTCCAAACTGTTCATTTTGTAAATCAAATTATAACCATTATCACCAACAAACTTTTAACACAAACTCATATCAATAATAATATTGCTGGCAAGATGGCATCAATTTAGGTGGGCACTCACCATATCTCTCACAGAGGACAGCTGATTGGGGACAGGATCTTGCCTGAGTGATCTGTTCTGGGAGCCCATGGAGCTAGAACCTTAAGGACATCAATCTGGAGGGAGCTGGACAGTGAGGTGGATTGCTCAAAATAAAATCATGAGTTTTCCCTAGCTGAAATCATGGACATGGATGGCTAAGCCCCACCGTCAGGGCAAAGGGCTGGGATGAGTCCCGACCCCCATCAGCAACCCAGTGAAAGGGAGCATTCTTTGAGAGTGGGAGTGTTCTGGCAGAGGGTGGGGAAGGGTTTTCTTTCTGTGGGTTTGGCTGCCAGGAACCACTTACAGCTTTGAGGAGCAAACCAGCCAGCTTAAGCAGCACCATGCTGAGGGGAGAGGCAAATCTACTGAGGAAGTCTGATTTGCCTAGCTGCCCCAGGATACACCCTGACTCCCACCAGCAACCTGGTGACAGGGAGCACTCTCCAAGAGTGGGAGCATTCTGGCAGAGGGTGAAGAGGAGTTTCCTTTCTGTGGGTTTGGCTGCCTGGACCCACTTGCAACTTTGGGGAACAAATCGGCAAGCTCGAAGTGGCACCAGACTGAGGGGAGAGGCAAATCTGCTGAGGAAGCCTGATTTACCTAACCACCCTGTGATATGGAGGCTTGGCTCAGGAGGGGGCAGAGTCAGCCAATTTTATCATTTTGCACTCATGAGTATCATAGTTTCACCTCCCTTGGGGAGACCAGGCAGAGGGAAGTGTTTAATATGTTTCCACGAGCCTATTTAGGGTCCCCTCGGTGGAAGGAGTGGTCTTGAAGAGGCCTATTTTGGGTCCCTTTTTTATCCAAAAAAAAAAAAA